>PVJI01009938.1:0-62815 GCA_004026765.1 Micronycteris hirsuta | reverse complement strand
GCCTTTCTTTCCAGGCACCTCTATGGCCACGTGGAAGTCCGTTGGTTTCTCTCTGGGGTTCAGGCTCTGTCCCTTGGGGTTTGGATCTCTTTGTTCCCCTTTCAGTGTTTCTTGGTCTCCCCTAGTGTCCACGGGCAAGCTTCAGGGCTTCAGTCTGGCCTGCTGCTGGGGGCAGAGGGGGAGGTTCCATGACAGTTGGAGGGGTTCCAGGAGGTTGGGACATTGGCCATGGACACCTCACTAGCCCTGTGTGAGTGACAGAGGGGGTGGGGCTGGGCTGGGTGGTGTTGAGTGTGGGGTCTGAAGAATTGCACATTGTACTGTAGGAGCATTTAATGGGCAACCTGTCTAGGAACTGAGGCTGGGGGTGGGGTGGGGTGGGGATGTCCGGAAAGGAGATGTCAGGAAGTGGACATTGGAGGGGAGGGTCAGTCGGGCAGCCCGGGCAAAGGCGGAGGGAGAGTCCCTCAGGTACAAGGAGCAGCCTGTGCTGCGCGGAGACTGTGAGGCAGGGAAACTCTTGGCGTGTGGGAGGCACCCTGTGTGGCTGCACACAGCTGGAGGTAAGCGAGCAGTGGGGGACAGGGGTCCCCGCCACCTGGGAAGGTTGGCGGGATCACAGGGGCTTGGTGCCTCACCCACCTTCATTCCTTTGACCCCACGGGTCTTGGCCTCATGAACGTGCTCTGGAACCTGAGGTGTAGCTGTGTATGTCCGGGGCTGGGATTTGCGACGGGGAGGGGGAGAGAAGGGGATGAGGTTGAGAGCGGGTATAGTTCTAGAGTTTGGGGAGTAGGCTCCAGAGGACGGAGCTGGCCTCAGAATGGGGCTGTGGATGGCGGGTGAGTTGGGCGTGAGGGCTGGAGATGGGAATGGAGTTGTGTCTGGGCTTGAGGACAGAGAATGTTGTGGATGACACGGGGCTGCGAATGGTGGTGGAGACAAAGTTAAAATGGGGGATGAGGCAGAAACAGAGGTGGGGATGAGGTTGGGCTTGGGGTTTGGGTGGAAGGGGATGGGGCACCGTGGAAAAGGTGAGGTTTGGGTGAGTGGCTGTGGTCAGGGGTGGACATTAGCCTGCAATAGATCTCTTTGTCCCCTTTAGAGGGATGCAGGCAGAGCCAGATCCCCAGAACTCTATTCTTTCCCAGCGAGCTCGAACTATTCTTGGGAGGAGGACAGAAAGTTCATCCTGCGGGGCTGGTCCCTTGTCTTCAGCGTCCTCTCGACCCTGCTGGTGCTCAGCGTGCTGGATGGGCGCATGGCCTACCTGCAGGGCTCCTACACCGGCTACGTGGGCTTCTGGACCAACTGCAGAAGACACCACTGTGCCAGCCTGGGCCAAGTCCCTGGTCAGTAGGATCTCGGACATGTTATGGGTCACCCTGGAAGGGGGTCTTTGGAGATTATCGGGGGCAGGGATCTTTAGGTGTGCTTTGGGGGAAGTCTTCGGTTTTATTTATTTATAGAGAGAGGGAGGGAGGGAGAGATACATCAATGTGTGAGAGGAGAGAAACATCCTTCGGTCGCCTCCCCCCCAGCCCCGAGTGCCCCCCCGCAACTGGGGACGTGGCCCGAAACCCTGGCATGTGCCCTGAGTGAGAATTGAACCAACGACTTTTCGGTTCGCAGGCTGGTGCTCAATCCACTGAGCCACAGCAGCCAGGGGAGCTTCCTCACTTCTAAAATGGCGGTGATAGCAGTACCAATCCACAAGCTTTTTACATGTGAGTTAAAACATGTAAAGGAATCGGAACACTGCCTGGCACACATATTAACTGCTACACCAGGGTTAGCTATTATTATTGTAAGAGCATTTTTTTTCCAACCAATGCACCTACCTTCATTTTATTTTTTATCCTCATGTGAGGACATGATTATTGATTTTGGAGAGAGAGGAAAGGAGGGAGAGAAACATCAATGCAAGAGAGAAACATCGATGGGTTGCCTCTCCCACTCACCCAGATTGGGGACCAAACTGGCAACCTAGGTGTGTGTCCTGACTGGGAATCGAACCTGTGACCTTTGGTTTATGGGATGACACTCCAACCAACTGAGCCACACCATCCAGGGTCCTACCTTCATTGTAGATCTCAAATGAGCACTTATGACATTATTGGAACACTGTAGAGTATTAGTATTATTTCTTTATTTTGAGTATCTCTTTCTTTCATACCTCCCAAACTCCAGCTTGAGTTAAGTAAAATGAACATGTCGTTTAAGGTTTCAAGTTATGGGAGAGTCCAGAGGCACACATCTCCCGGGTCCATGCATGGCTGGACCCAGGTGCCCAAAGGGTGTCATTAGAGGTCCACCTCTTGCCATCTCTGTGTGGAGACTTCCGCTCTGTCTGGCCCTCAGGGAAGCTGCTGGGCCTACAGTGGCAATGGGGTTGCTCCCCTCTCAGAGAACAGCAGGAGGAGAAGACAATGCGTTGCCTTCTGCGGCCCTCAAAGCTCTCAGGACGGGCTCTGCTGGGATCAGACTTGCTTCCCTGGGCTTGGTCGCTCCTCCTGGAAGCAGCTGCTGCAGTGGGTCCGGAGGATGCCATGCTGTGATTGACTGGGTCACGCCCTTTCCTTAAGGGTCAGTGGAGGGGTCATTTCTGTCAGAAGTGCAGGGCATAGTGTGGGCCGAGTCCCTCTGCACAAAGTTGCTGTTGACAGAAAGGGAGCAGATGCTGAGTAGGTGGACACAGCTCTGAACATCTCTGCATGTATGAAAAAACGGCTCTATGTGTACACATACATTAACCTAGATGCATGTATGCATATATATGCATGAGGTTATAGAGGTATGTGTATACATAAATGCTTAATTTTTCTTTTTAAAGCCAAAATCACCATGTATTGAATGCCAGTAAGAATGTACAGCCCTGCCCCTGGCTGGTGTGGCTCACTGGGTTGGGTGTTGTCCCCAAAACCGAAAGGTTGCTGGTTTGATTCCCGGTCAGGGCACATGTCTGGGGTGTGGGCCAGGTCCCCGGTTGGGGGCGTGCAAGGGCAGCTGGGTGTTGTCCTGATACACCAAGGTTTCGGGTTCAACCCCGGGTCAGGGCACAGATGGGAATCAACCAATGAATGCATCAGTCAGTACAATAGAACAATAAATTGATGTTTCATTCACCCTCTCCCTTTCTCTCTCTAAGATCAACAAATAAAAAAATGAAATAAACAGAATGTACAAAACTTTATGGTTGGCATGAAAAATAACATATAGGTTACAAAGGATTTTTTTTTTTTTGCATCAGCGATCTTGGTGGTACAAAGGATTTTTTTGTGTGTGTGCAGAAATTCAGAATTTTTATGTTGTTCCATTTCTCCCCTTTGCTTCTGTGACTTTGCTGATGGCTTCTCAGCTTTAGGAAGGTCTTCTCCCTCTAGGTTTTTGGTGAACATTCAATTCTGTGTTTTTGGGGGGTGGGGTGTTTGCAATTTTGGTCGGTAGTATGCAGGCAGCATTGAATCCTGTGCTTCCTGCAGACCTATGAAGGGCCCTGTGAATTAATTAAGAGTCTTTGGGTCACAAGTGACAGAAACCGATTTGAACTAGCTTGAGTGGAAGAATTTATGAGCTCCCCTACGTGCAAAAGCCTGGGAATAGGGATGTTTCAGGCATGGCTGAATTCAGGGATGCAAGTGATAACATCAGATATTATTACTTATGTCCACATAAGACATGTCTAAACCCGTAAGAATTTTTATGAGTTTATTTGAACCAAACTGACAATCGCCAGGAAGCAAAACCTCCAGGGATTGAGAAAATGCTCCAGAAAATGGCAGTTTTGCACCTTATGTTATACTTTACAATAAAAAGAGGAGGCATAAGGGGGTTACGTGAAATCCATTGGTGATAGAGTAGGGAGTCGGGAGAAAGCAAAGGCCGGGGTGCGGGGAACCTCTGGGGTTGGATAAAGAGTGAGATGACAGACGCAGACTTCTTCACCTGGGTGGGTACAGGGGAGTTTACAGCCAACAATTAACAGGATAACAATGAAGGTAGTTTTGGTCTCTGTGCTGGTGGGTGCTTGTGCTGGAGGGGTCTGGCAAAAGGAAATTACCCTGGCATTCCAAAGGTGTATAATTGCAGATGCAGAAAGACAACAGACACAGGCTCAATGAAAGCAAAGACTGACCTGCTTCATGGAAGGTGCTCGTCTAGGGCAGTGACGGTCTGGCATCCCCTGTTTTAGTTAGACAGTTTTAGTTTTTAAAAGATTTTATTCATTGACTTTTAGAGAGAGGGGAAGGGAAGGAGAAAAACATCAATGTGTGGTTGCCTCTCGCATGCCTCCTAATGGGGACCTGGCCTGCAACCTAGGTGTGTGCCCTGACTGGGAATCGAACCGGTGACCTTTCAGTTCATGAACTGGCACTCGATCCACTGAGGTACACCAGCCAGGCCTAGTCAGAGAGTTTTAACTTCAGACCATCCTATGTGGTTACTTTAGGTCTCTGAGTTTATAAGACCACCACGCAGGACTCCTCTGAGTTTGTTGGGTTTAATATGTGGCCCCCTTTTTGCCCAAACTTGTCTGTTTCTTGGCTACTTGAGCTGACTGTCTTCTCAAAGCTCCATGGAGTCAGAATCTAGTCAGGAAAAGAAGTCATTTTCTCCCTGGCTAGTGTGGCTCAGTGGACTGAGTGCTGGCCTGAGAACCAAAAGGTCGTTGGTTTGATTCCCAGTCAGGGCACATGCCTGGGTTGCGGGCCAGGTCCCCAGTAGGGGGTGCGTTATAGGCAACCATACATTGATGTTTCTTGTGTAGCTGATTATGAGGGTGTCTGGAGGTTGACTTTGGGGTAAATGAGGGGTGATTTGGGACAACTTTGAGGATGTGAGTGGGGATGACTTTGAGTTTACAGGTGCCTGGGAGTGATTTTGTGAGAGAAGGAGCCATTTTGGGATTTCCAGGAGGTGACTTTGGTGATAGGAATGGGAGTGACTTTGATGGTGTCCGTAGTCAAACTTTGGGGGTGGGGTCCTTCGAGGGTGCTCTACACGAGTTTCAGTAGGAATCCATTTGGGAGTTGACCTTGGAGAGTGTCTGGGATGACTCCGGGACAGCCCTCCCCCCGCTCCCCTCCAGTCCTCATCCACATGAGCATGGGCTTCATGATGCTGGCCCTGGCCCTGTGCCTCATCCTCCTTCCCAGCATGGGCCTCTCCTTCCGTCCAGTCTTCCACCGCCTGAAAAAGATAGACCTTGTCTTCAGTTCCCTCAGCTTCTGCATTGGTAAGTGTTGGCTTGAGGGGGCGGGGGAGGCGTCCCCCTCTCCCCGCGTCAGCATCTGTCCCTTGGCTTTCCTTCTGGCTTTGCGGAGGTCCCTCTGCATTTCTGTCCTGCTGTCCCCAGGACTGTCTTTGAAAGTTTCTCGGAATCTCGGCCCACTCTCACGGTTCTCCCTTCTCTGTCTTTCTCTGTTGGGCGCGAGCGTGTGGGATATCCTCCAGGCACCTCTGTGGTGTGCATGTATGGGTGTGTATGCACGTGCTTGAGAGAGGTTTTCTTGTCTCTGTTTTCTTTCTGGGGGTTCCGAGGGTCCTGTCTAGCCTCGTGCCCATCTCTGGCCCCACCCAAGTGCAGGGCTCCTGATTGTCCTCAGCATGACGCTCTTTGTAGTCAACTGCCAGACACTGGAACCGAGGCCACGCGTATCCTACCTGTTGACCACATACCTGTGCTGGGGCGGCGGCGCCTTGATGCTGTGGGCGGGTGAGGGCAGGGCCTCGGGCAGAAGGGGAGGAGCCTCGGCAGGACAGGGGGCGGAGCCCGGGGGTCACCCTGGGCGGGGCCTTGGGCCGGGGAGGGGCTGTCCCCAGGGGAATGGGGCGGGGCCTAGGGCTGGGCTGGGAGTTCAATGGCCCCTCTGCCCAGGAGCTCTGAGCTACTTAAACCACGTGGGCATGTGGGGCCTCGAGTCCGTCTCCAGGGAGCGGCGGGTGAGCAATCGGCGGATGAGCTATCGCCGGTGGGCGCAGCAGAGCTCCCGGAGGCACGCGATCAGACTGCAGTCGGACGCGGACCCCAAGCCAGCCGTGGATCCCAAGCCAGCCGTGGACCCCGAGCCAGCCGTGGACCCCAAGCCAGCCGTGGATCCTCCCGGTTCACTGCCGCCCCAGGAGACTCCCGCCGAACTTCTCTAAGTCACCCGTTCTCAGGACGCTGGCAGGTCACTGCGGCCAGGTGCTGGGCCACGCACCTGAGACTAGACCTCCGTGGAGAACACGCCAGCCCTTCGAGGACTGCAGGCAAAGCCCGGTCCCTCGAGCTTGGGCCCAGCCTGTGCGCCTTTGTCCCGGTCCCCTGAGTCCAGAGCCCGGCAGTGTGGCCAGTGGGCGTGGCCCTGCCCGGTTCCCAGCGAGGCCCCGCCCCCGGCGTCCAGCCCTCGCAACCCCCGCCCCAAAGCCTACATCCTCGTCGTAACCCCGCCCCCTCCGAGGGCTAGCCCTGTCCCTGGACATCTAATCTTGACCCTGGCGGACACAACCCTGCCCATGATTCGATGTAGCCCCTCCCCAGGAAGGCATGGCTTGTAGTAGCCTCCCTCCGTCCCTTTCCTGGCTTCCCGCCACAATAAAATGTGGGCGCCACCCAGCCCCTAAGAATTCGGGCCCGCACGTGGAACCGATCTTTAGTCCCCGCCTCCGCTCTCTGCTTGCTCGTGTGCACCTGTCTCTGGCCTGGGGCCCCTCCTTTCCCCCTGTCCGCTACTGCGCGATTCCCCTGCGGGACTGGGAGAGCTGGGCAGGCTCCAGCCTGGATCCCGTGGGTCCCAGGCTACCAGGTGCTCTGCATCTGGAAGGCCAAAAGACACCAGAACTTCACGCGAATTTGATGCATATTAGTTTTTATTTGGGCTTCGGGAGAGGGCGGGAGCACTCAGGAGTTGGCTGCCATGGTCTCCTTGATCCAGTCCAGGACGGACATAACTTTGGAGAAGACACCAGGCTTATTGGGTCGGGCACAGGGGGTGTGACCCCATGAAGCGATTCCTTGAAGTACACCGTCGCAGATCAGAGGGCCCCCTGAGTCGCCCTGCAGAACCAAGGGGAGATGGGGGAGAGAGTGAAGTCAGTCTGCAAACATGTCTGGAGTCCACTCCCAGAAGAAGGTGGGGAGGATTCCAAGAGAGAGGACAGTGGGTCGAATTCTAGCCAATGGGGAGGGGACACCAGGGTCCAGTTTCTGTGGGTGGCGGGCGGGGCCCAGGAGGACAGTCCTTGCAGACGGGTCAGCAGGCAGGAAGAGGCACCCATCTCCAGGACCTTTCTGCCTCAAGTCTCCTCTCAGATGTCACCTCTCCCAGGCAGCCTTCTCTGACTATGAGACAGGACAGTGAGAAGCTAGGGAAACTCCTGGGCAAGTGGGGTGGGGAAACTGAATCAAGGAAATGCAACAAGGCCCAAACAGTTGGAGCAACTTCCAGCCAGCGAGTGACTCACAGACCCCAGCTCCCCTGACCAAGGGCACTTGAGAGCCGGTGGTTCACACCTCTCCTCCCCAAACGGAGGACGCCGAGCTCCCGGGCCACACACCGCAGCTGCCCGGGGAGAGAGGCGAGGCGCTGCGAAGGAGAGATGACAGCGGAACGAGGGGAGGAGCTTGGGAAGAAGCAGCAGCGTGCCTCCCTTTTACCTCCTCCTCCCCTTACGCCCAAGAGAAAGGGCTCCTCTGTGCTCCCCCCCAAATCCCCACATTTCCCCTATACAAACCTGCTTCTGAGAGCTCAAGGGAAGGTGGGTGTTAGGGTTCTTACCCACCACCTTCTCAGGTGGCTGGCCTCTGATATTAATAACTATGCGACTACAGTCCAATCCCTGTCTCTGATTTTTGGCTGAGCGGCACCGGCAGCTCGAGCCCGATACTCAGTTGCCCGTGGCTTTTACCTGGACTGTAAATATGCGTTAAAGGGAGGAAGGGGTGAACTATGATGTGGAGCATGGGAGGGGGGTGCATGTGACACCTGGATAGGGGTGTGGGAAGGAAGGGGGGCCGAGGGGAGGGAGCTGAGGCACTGTGGGGAGGAGCCACGTCTGGGCAGCCCTGGAGACCGGAGCCAGAAGAGCTCTCAGCCCTAGCCCAGAATCTGAGTTCCATCCCCCAGCACTCTGAGGCCCAGGAGGGAACAGGTTGGCTCACCACACAGGTGTCTTTGCCGCCCTTCATGTATCCAGCACACAGCATGACATCTGTGACCTTGTCTGGGTGGGCTTTGGCACAATATTCATTGGGCAGGAGCTTGAGGTCCACACACTGGAGGTTTTCGGGGTACTTGACTGTGGGCCATGGAGACACATGGCTGTCGATGATGCATCCCGCCCCCCCCCCCCCACCGGCTCCTCAGTCCTTCCCCCTCAGGCCTAGGGGTCCAGGCCCCCAGCCCCTCCCCCCTCAGACCCAGGAGTCCAGGCCCCCAGCCCCTCCTCCCTCAGACCCAGGAGTCTGGGCTGGCATACATGGAAATGGATTGATGCTGCCCCAGCCAGAGGCATAGCAGATGCTCCCCAGTTGGGGTTCCTGCGTGGGAAGGTCCAGGACATCCACGGTGTCTGTTATCTGTGCGGGCTCTTCCAGGCGGAGCAGCATGATGTCGTAGCTGTAGTCTTCTCCGGGGTAAGTGGTGTGGTTCTTCAGGAGGCTCAGGTTGAACTGAGGGTGTGGGAAGCTCTGACTGACCTGGACGTACTGCCCTTCGTCTTCTATGTCATACAAGCTGTGGACCCCCAGCCAGAGCTGGTAATTTCTGGGGAGAAAGGGGAAGGAAGGGAATGAGGAGAGAGGAGGGAGAAAGGGAGATGGGGCAGGGCAGCATCTAAGTCCCAAAAGAGCAGAAGAGAAACAAGGAGAAAAACCGAGAGAGCATGGAAGATTCAGAATCATGGGGACAGAGACAGAGGCAAAAGAATGTGGCCGTGTGAAAGGTTGACTGAGAGACCCAGAGAATGGCAGTGAAGAGGAGAGCTTTAAAAGTTTCAGGGAATGAGAAAGACAGAGGGAGAACGGAGAGAAGGAGGCGGCAGAAAGGCAGAGTGAGGAGACAGACAGAGAGAATCACAGAAACGGAAGGCGCAGGAGTGAGAGAACAGAATAAGGGAGGCAGGAATGGAGGAAGGGAAGAGAGAGAGTGAGAAATGGAAGCCCAGGAGGCCAGGGAGTGACGGAGTGTTTGAGACGAAAGCCCGTGAGGACAGGAGGGGGCGGGGCAGGTGGGGAGGAGTGGCCTTGGACCAGCTCAGGTGCAGCTGGGGCTGTGAGGCTGGTTCCCCAGCAGGCGGGTGACCTGGCCCCCAGCCCAAGGTCAGCGGCCTCCTTCCCTCCCCAGCACACTTCCCTTCCTCCTCTCACGTCTTCCTTCTTCCTCCATGGCCCTCGCCCAGCTCCAGCTGGAACCAGCCCATCCCCGAGAGCCCCTGGCATGGATGCATTGTCCTGAAGGGCGGGGCTGGGCAGTGTTAGAATTCCCCCCCACAAATGTTGCAGACAGCTCCCCCTTTCTCTGGGGGTCCCCTTCAGTCCTATCCTGGGGACGGGGAGAGGGCATGAGGTGGAGACCCAGAGAGAGAGAGAGACAGAGCAGAGCTGGAGGGTGAGAGACCCAGAGATGAGCAGAGACAGGGAGAGACAGAGAGACATGGAAGCAGGGGAGAGAGGGAGATAGAGACAACATGGCAGTCACAGAGAGATACACAATGAAGCCAGTTATCGAGAGACAGAGACCGGGCCGAGGAAGACAGAGAGACAGTGAAATGGGGAGAGACAGAGACAGACTCAGGCAGCCCTGGTGCGGGGGATGGGGGGCTTCCCTGGCGTCACCCAGGCCCAGCCCCGCCTCTCTCCTTGGGACCCTGGATGCCAACCTTCCCTTTCGGCCTTAGGTCCCCCAGCCTCCCCTGAGGTCATCCCAGGAGACAGGGCTGGCTGCCCAATGGCGTGGAAGCACAGACACCCCCTCCCGAGACCCCCTCCGGCTACTCACTTGCCTATGCAGTGGGCAGCCGTGAGCACCCACTGGGGGTGGATCAGCACGCCACCGCACTGCAGCTCATGGTAATGGTACAGGGCCGCCTGCCAGGGGTGGGCACCCTTCTCACACTCCCAGCCTCCTACAATCCGGGACTGGACGGCGGGTGCAGCGTCTGCGGAGAGGGCAATGAGTCAGGGCTGAGGACACGGGCAAGGGTGGGGGTGGGGGGAAGGGCCCAGCATTCTGAAGACTCTGAGGCTGTGGGCTGGCGGCTGGTCCTGGGAGGGGAGACTTTCTGTGGACAGCAGAGCAGACCCCAAGGATCAGGACTGGAGACAACGGGGGTGGGGGGGCACCTGGACCAGATGTCAGGTGTGGCGGGTGGGCTTGTGGGGGTGGCCTGGGGTCTTGGACTGGGGGGGCCGAGAGGCTGTGGGTTCTGAGAAGGTTCTGAGAGGCTAAGGGCACCTGGGGAATTTAGGGTGATTGGGGTTCTTGGTTGGGGCTGGAAGTGGCGGGAGAATTCGAGCTTACAGGCCGAAGAGGGAAAACAAATGTCAGCCTGTTGGGTTTGGGGTCCTGGGAGCCAGGGATGACATTCTAACCGGGGTGGGAACCCTGGGACAGCATTGGGGTTGGGACTCAGAGGGAGCTTGAAAAGAAGGAGACCTGATGCTAGTCATTCTGGGGTTGGGTGATCCTGTGGAGATGGGGAAGCAGGAACCAGGCATCTCTGGTTTGGAGGAAGTGGCAGACCAGGGGCCAAGCAGCTGTGGGAACTCCTTGGAGAGCCCACGGGTGGGGCTTTTGTATCCCATGTTGGGGAACCTGACGGAGGTCGGGCGGGACAGTGGGGCTGAAGAGGTGTCTGGGATCCTGGGGAGGGGAGTCATCCCAGAAAAGCAGGGATGTAGAGGAAGGATGCAGGCCAAGAGGGCCCGGAGCTGGAGGTAGGTCGGGAATTCCACAAGGAAAGGAAAGGAGCCTGTTTTTCCTGGAGGAGACGGCTGGAGGTTGCTGCATGGGGGTCCCAGGGGAGAAAGACATTCCCAGAACCCCCACACCAGGATGGACCGGAAAGTCTGTTTTGGAAGAAGCAAAGGCCTCAGATGGAATTTGGAGGGTCCCGGGATTTGGGGTGGGGTGGGGAGGGCAGATGCCAGGGCCTGGAAGGCCTGGCCGAGAGCTGGCAGCTGGATGGGAAAGACCTCCAGGGGGTGGAGGGACCTGGGGGTGAAGGAGCTGGACCATTGAGTCACAGAGATCTGGGGGTGAGAGGGGGTGATCGGGGTCCCTGGGTCTGTTGGGACTGGGGGCTCACTGGAAGAGATGGAGTCCCCCAAAGAGAGAGGATGGGATGGCCCTGGATGCCCCCTTGGCAAAGGGGACGGGGGCAGGATCTGAGTGAGGGAGAGTAAGACATTCAGGGGGTTCCTGGGAGGGAGCAGGACCTGGTGTGGGAGTGAGGACAACGGGGAGGGTCAGAGGGATGATGGGCTGGGGTGGGATTTGGGGGTGGGGGTGGGAGAGATCGGAAACAGCCTGGTGCCCTGGTCTGGGTGGACTGTGGATTGCAGGGGTGCAGACTGGGGTGCTGGGTGCAGGGGAAAGGATTTATTATTATATTATATTGGTGTGGAGGAGGGGATGAAGGCAGCAAGAGAGTCAGGGCCCGCTCCCCTCCCACGTCTTCCCCGCTGTCTTACCAGTCCCAGCCAGGGACAGGGCAAGGCACAGGACCAGGAACCACATGGTGGCAGAGGTGTCCAGGGGCAGGCAGGTGGTGAACCAGTGCAGAAGAGTCTCCCTGAGAAGCTTTTAAAAGCCCTCATCCCTCTAGGGCCCCTCCCTTGCCTTGCTGGCACCTTGAGGCTAGCCAAGGCCCTGCCCCCTGCTGCCTGGGGGCTGGACACCTCCTCCCACCTCAGAGCTGTGGAAGGGACATGAGAATAAGCACCTGTTGTTCTGTAGGCCCTCGACGGGGCTGGGAGTGTTCCTGGGGCCGAGGCCAGCCAGGGCAGGGCCAGCAGCTCCTGCGGCCTTGCTCTCGGGGACAGAGCCAGTGAGGGTAGGTGAGGCAGCGAATGGGGACAAAAATAGGAAAGTAGGGGAATCACTGACCACCCCCCAATACAAAGCACCATATTCCTGAGCCCCAAGTGAGGCCGCATACCCCAAGACGCAGTGCACCCTCAAATACCAACAGTAGGGCTCTGGTTCCCTTCTCCCTGCACTGTTCGGAGACAAGATGTCAGCTTCCCCGCTTCCAGACCCCCCTGAAATATAAGCTGGGGCTTGCAGAACGCCCTGGTTCTTGCATTCCCGGAGTCAGGATGTAGGTCCCCAAATCTATTGTCCCTCTCACAATGACATCTTAGAGCATGCGTTACAATTCCAGCTCCTCAGATCCAAGAATACGAAGTTTCAGGGGTGTAAGGCAGGAGGTCGAGCCTGGGGATCTTGATCGGGGATCTTGATGGCTCATTTGGATAAACGAGGGCAGGGGGGAAAAAACCACACAGCCAAAAAACAAAAGTAAAACCCACAAGGAGGACTGGATGGAGCAGACATAGCCTTTATTACGCACATTACGGAGACTTGGGGTCCGAGACAAAGGGGGCCTGTGCCTTGCATGTGACTCTAAACTACATTCTGTCAGTGTGTAAGTGCAGAAAGAAACTGTCAAGAAGCAGTCACACGGGACAAGAAGCTGCTTCCAAGATGAGATAAGGAGGGAACTGCCATCCATTTCCAAAGCCGTGCACATTTCCTCTGGCCGGGGGCCCTCTGGCCAGCCTTCCAGGACGAGTGTTGGAAGGGCCATGTCCAGCACCACCCAAGTGGTCTCCTTGAATATGTTCCCAAGCATTTCAAAATCCATTGTTCCCCAAGCAATGCTGGGATCCCATTACCCTGCCCCCGGCTCCTTGTTCCCCAGATCTGGATGTTCAAGGTTAGGTCCTCCAAAGTCCCAAGATTCCCAGACTACCTGCCTCCCAAGAGCATCCTGGTCACAAATTCCAATCTCCCCCTCCCAGGAGAAGATATAGGTCTCAGGGGCTAGGTTTCAGTACTTCAACATTCAGTGACCTTGCAAGTCACACTCTGGGGGTCTCTGAAGAGAATAAACAACTAGATTCTGGCAGCCTCCATGGTAAACCCATAGGCTTCTGACATGTTCCCTTGGCTCTTTAGTAAAATCAAAGCAGCTCACAGGGTCCGTCTTTGCTGTAGGTTAGGAAACTGCCTAAGGAAAGGAGAGTATTTGCCTTTTTGCCAAGGCTACCAGGAAGCCCCAAACTAAACCTTGAAGAAAATGAAGTCGTTAATTCTTTTTTTTTAAGATTTTATATATTTATTTTTAGAGAGAGGGGAAGGGAGGGAGAAAGAAAGGGAGAGAAACATCAATGTGTGGTTGCCTCTTGCGCACCCCTCACTGGGGACCTGACCCTATAACCCAGGCGTGTGCCCTGACTAGAAACTGAACCGGTGACCCTTCGCTTTGCAGGCTGGCATTCAACCCACTGAGCCACACCAGCCAGGGTGGAAACGAAGTCATTCTCGATCGAGTGTGTGCTGGGTTCTTTCACTGGGGTTCAGAGATATAAAGTATTTTCCCAGTGACAGGCCCTGTTTGAGTCAGTTTATACGAATTTCCTCATTTAACCCTTACGACCCTATGAGGCGAGCAATGTGAGGATCACTCTTTCACAGAAGGGAAGGCTGAGGCTGAGCGAGGTGGAGTCTTTTGCTCGAGAGCACACAGCTGGTTCCATGTGTGAGTGAACAGAGCCCTGCTTCCCGCCATTTCTCCTCGATGGGGGAGCAGGGCAGTGGGCAGAAAGGAGCCAGGTCTCCTCAATGGGACCTGGGTTCCCCACCCAGTCGCTGGTCCCCACTTCCCTTCACCCCCGAAGCAAGTCACAGAAACGTTCACAGACAAACTCGCATCGGTGCTGTTCTCTTGGCATTAAACAGATGACCTTGAGCACCGGCTCTAACCTCAGGAGGGACAAGTCCTTGGCTAACATCTGGACCTGGGACAAATGGGTCTTGGCTTGACTCTGCCCCAGGCCGGGATGGAGCGCAGTGGCATGAGGACTGCGGGGAAGGGAAGAGGGAGGATGGGTGGGGGCAGGGCAACACAGTCAGTTCCTCTTCATGGTGTCCCTGATCCACTCCAAGTAGCTGCACACTTTGGTGTAGACACCAGGCTTGGTGGTGCTGTCACAGGGGACGTCACCCCAGGACACAATGCCCTGTAGGATGCCTCCACAGACCAGGGGTCCCCCGGAGTCACCCTGTGGGGAAGCTTGAGTGAGACCCTTTGGATGCAGCGTCCTGGTGCCAGTCCTAATCCCTGGTCACGATCTCAATCAGAATCCAACCCCCATCCCATCGCAACTCAATACACCCCAGGGTAACCCAAGCCAACCTAGCCTGGGCCCAACACAGCTCCACACAACTGAGCCAGTCCATAACCAAGCCCACCCCACCCCCACCCCTACATCTTCCTCACTCAGAATCAACCAGGCCCCCACCCGTCCTCCCTCCCAACCCAACCCCATCGCC
Source organism: Micronycteris hirsuta (assembly GCA_004026765.1). Classification (NCBI taxonomy): domain Eukaryota; kingdom Metazoa; phylum Chordata; class Mammalia; order Chiroptera; family Phyllostomidae; genus Micronycteris; species Micronycteris hirsuta. The sequence goes on along the minus strand of PVJI01009938.1, from coordinate 48,275 downwards.
ATGTCTTGTGCGCCTCAAATAAAGTCGACCCAGTCCCCAATTCAACCTTGACCTATTTCCCACCTAAAGTCAAAACCAACCCGTTCCCATTCTCAACTCCGGCCTGTGCCATCCCACCCCAAACCCACCCCAAACCCACCACCGTGGCTAACTCCAACCTCACCCCCATTCCACTTCCTCTTCCTTCTCCATCCGCAGACCTATCCCTAGGATCTCCTCTGGCCCAAAGCCAGCCAAATCCAACCACGTCTCAACTCCCAAACCTGTCCCCCTTCCTCTCTCTTCAGGGCGTGGCCCCCGCGTGGCTCTGACCTCGCAGGAGTTGGTGCCTCCGCCTCGCACGCCTGCGCACACCATGGTGTTGTTCATCAGGTGCCCGGGATAGTCCTTGCTGCACGATTCGGCCGAGATAATGCTGATGTTGGCACAGTGCAATGCATCTGGGAGGTTCACTGGGGAGGACGGTGAACTTGGAGTGAATCCACAGATTCTCAGGCTCTGGAGGGGCCTCCACCCAAGAGCCCTGGAGGGACAGGGCCCCAAAGGCCTGACATCCAGGTCCATCCTTTCACGCACCTGGTGACTCTCGGCTTCCCGCGGTTCCAGGCTCAATGTCAGACACCAGGCCCCAGCCGGACACCACGCAGGACTCGCCAGGCTGGGGGCAGCGTATGGGCAGCGACACGGGGCGCACTTGCAGGGACAGGCGCGCAGGCTGTCGCAGACGCACCAGCATGAGGTCGTGGAGATGGGTGCGCGCTTCGTAGTGCGGGTGTGGGACGAGGCGAGACACAGCCCGCAGCTGCTCTGTGCCGTCGCGCTTGCGCAGATTGTGCTCGCCCAGGCGCACCCTCATGTTCCTGCGTGGTGCCAGCAAGCGGAGGGCGGAGTAGACAGAAAAATCAGAGAGCAGACAGCCTGGGGCTCCTAAACCCTTTGGGAATCTGGACATCCCATTACCCTCTCCCCAAAGTCCCCAAGCCAAGAGTTCCAGCCCTCGCCTCCCCTCCCACCCCCCCGCCCCCAACCGGGCCAAAGTGTCCATAACCACGCGCACACCTGGAACGCAGTCCTCAGGCTGCGGCTCTTTCTTCACGAGCCCAAGAGTCTCAGATCCCTAGACCCTGCCCGCCGTGCCCCCTGAGGACCCTGAGCCCGGCCTTCTTACCGTGTGTGGCAGTGGGCTGCCGTCAGCACCCAGTCTGGGGAGATGAGGGAAGCGCCACAGTTAAAACGTCCACGCTCAAAGAGGGCCACTTGCCAGGGCTGGGAGTGGGGCACGCACTCCTCACCTCCCACGGACGGGCCGCTGCCGCCACCCTGGGCCGCTGGGAGAGGAGATAGAGGGGGCATCTCTGAGCACAGAGTCCTTTTCCTTGCACCCCGCACCTTTCTTGCACCCTGCTCTCATTATGTATTTTTCCCCTGTGCCCCACCCCAACTTCCTAAGGTGTCCCTGCTGTTGATTTGTAAGCATTGCCTTCTCTCTAGCTTTTACAACATTTGCTTATTTCCTTCAGAACTGTGCCCCTGTCCCCGGTCCCCAACCACTTACCACAAGACTCTGGGAGAGAGAGAGAGAGGACAAGGAAGGGGCCAGAGGGCAAGCAGTCTCCTGTGCTTGGGAGTGGAGACAAGGACGATGGATGCAGTCCAGCCACTCAAGGTCATTGAGCTGTCACAGACATCAAGTGGATGTGGCCACTCGCTCGGCATGACACACCGTCTTGGCTCCAGAGCCTGGACATCTCAGCCAAATGCAGTGTCATACACACAGGGGCACGGATGTGACCACACAAGGTCACGGGCAAGCAAACAGGCACGACTGGTCTTCCAGATGTGGGAACTGATAGGGACAGTGCTGGAAGCTGAACTCACTTGCGCGCATATAGGTTGCAGCTTCAAGAATCACAGCACAGGGGGTCATAGGTGTGTGAATAGGGACAGTTAACACATGGGCATGTGTGGACACCCATGCACATTCACAGATACAGATTTGCACATAGAAGCTCAGGCCTAAATTTCCATCCTTAGGGTGGGTCTGCACACACTAGGTCACAGGTGCTCATACTTGCACATGGGGTCTGGACAGACAAGGTGGGGGGTCTTCAATAAAGGTACATGTGAAGCCCAGGCTGGTGTGGCTCAGTCGATTGAGCATTGGCCTGTGAACCAAGGGGTCGCCGGTTTGACTCCCAGTTAAGGCACATGCCTGGGTTGCGGGCCAGGTCCCCAGTAGGGAGCACTTGAGAAGCAACCACACATTGATGTTTCTCTCCCTCTCTCCCTCCCTTCCCCGCTCTCTAAAAAGAAATAAATAAAATCTTAAAAAAAAAATAAAGGTACATGTGAAGAGATGTTGCTATGCCCTCAGGCCCCCCAAAACTTTTCCACAGACACAGGCCTATAGTATCGAGGTTAAATTTGGAATGATAAAGTAACCCCTCCCAATCAGGTCCAAACATATCTGGGAGACTCTGAGCAAATTATTGGACCTCTCTCTGCCTCTGTTTCCTCATCTGTAAGATGGGATCGTTGTAGGGATTAAATAGGTAGGTGTGTGTGTGTGATGCCTGACCCATTGTGACTGCTTAATAAATATTGGTTATTTTAAACAAAGGACTCAGATTCTTTTATGCAGACATGACACATGGATGTTCAGGTTGGGGACACAAGCTTAGCCAGTGTAAGTCAGATGCATGACCAGACCCAGATAAAGATAATCAAGGTCAAAGCTGACTGATCCTCAAGCTACTTGGTGGAGATTTACAGGACCAACACTGAGGTGTGGACCAGCTAGATCAGACCTTGGGACATTTCTGGACACAGGTCTGGGCATTCGAGGTCAAGGACGTGTAGCTGGAGACACAGGCAACCAGACAGTACATATTTATCTATTGCTAGATCAGTTCCCAAGTCAGTTGCTTGGTGTTCAAGGTCACTCACTCATCAGGGTTCACATGTGGGTACCTGGATCACACGTGCGAGCAGGATGCAGCCCTCCCACGAATGGCACCACGAACAAGGACATCAACAGGGACGTTTCAAGATCACGAGACCATACCCCACTACACTGGGCAACATCACTATGTTTCCTCAAGGTCACAGCCAGGCACACAGTTACATCCACGCTTGGGCAGAATTTGCACAGCCAAGACCAAGTGCCCACACTCTGCCCGCTAGGGTTGGGAACTGGGCCAAGGGCCCTGGCAAGGCGGAGGGAACTCGGATGAGGTGGACAAGGGGCTTAACAAGGGAAGGGTGGGGTCGTCCTTCAGAGAAGGGCAGAGGGTTTGGGCTGAACAGTTGGGCACCAAGGCCACAACTGGCCAGTCCAAGCCGGAGGAGGGCGGAGGGCCCAGCCGGTGCAGCAGGCAGGCAGGAGACTGGAAGGAGAAAGCACGGACAGAGCCCAGGGGGATGCTGGCAGAGGGGTTGGGGCAAGGTTGGACGGGCCCCCAGGGGCGCAGGAGGGTCCTGTGTATGTGGGAGTTAGTGAAAGTCCACCCTCCACTCCTCCAGGGTAGAGGCATCAGGTTACAATTAATTTCTCCATGGGTGGTGGATGAACCTGGTCTGGAGTTCTCCTGCCACCTAGGGTCACCTTGACCCAGTGGCTGCCCCTCTCTGAGCCTCAGCCCAAACCCCACCGCGCAGAGCTATTCGCTGGGTCAGGTGAGCCTTCCTAGTGCTGGGCACTGAGCCTGGCGGGTCCTGAGTGCTCAGCAAGGTTAGCAACCCTTCCAGGGCCCTCCTCTGGGCCCGGCACTGGGACAGCTGGGGAACCTGTCACAGAGATGTCCAGTAACTAGGAAGTGGCAGAGCCTAGGGGGGTGAGGTCATTCCTCAAAGTCCCCCAGCAAGAGAGGGGCAGCCCTGGACCTCAAACCCAGGCCTGTGCACCACCACCCGCTCCCTACGTGGCATGGGGACCCTTGACAGCTCCAGGGGTGGAGTGAGGACTCAAAGATGTCAGCAGCTGGCTGCTAGGCGGGGTGGGCGTGGGCAGGGGTGAGCGCAGACTAGTCGGAATGTCTCTGGGTGAGGGAGGGGCTGGCAGGCTGCAGAACCTGGGTATGCTCAGGATAGGGGTGCTTGAGGGGGGCTCCCCACTCCCACAGACCCCCGCTTGACCTGGGCCCACCTCACCTGCCGACCTCAGCAAGAAAGCAAAGACGAGAAGCCACATCGTGGAGGAGGGACCAGGGCTCTGCCGAAGTCTGGGGAGGGGAGAGAGTAAACAGGTGAGGCTCTGCCCCCATCTGGACCCCTGCAGACACAAAGGTAGCTCACCTGCTGCTTGAGAAACTCCTCACCATCCTCGCTCTCCACCCCCACCCCCAGCTGCCTGCCCTTCCCTCTCTGGTTTCCCATCTCCAAAGGGTCTGTCATTTCTCCAGGCACCAGGATGGAACCTGAGGTGCCCCCAAAGCCTCTCAGACCCCAGCACCATTCCGCCTGCCCCTGGATCTCTCTCCACCTCCACGGCCATGGCTCAGGATACAATCACCCCAGACCCTGTGCCAGTGTCCTGTGCAGCCTCTTGGGTTCTTTGGCCCACCCCCTCCCCACCGTCTTCCCTTCACTCAAGTTCCCAGCCTACGTGACCTCTACACCTGGATCTTTCTACACCTGGAGTTGACCACACCCCTCTCCTGCTCTCTGCCCTGGTGACTCTCAGTGCCCCCGGGACAAAGTCCCAACCCCTCAGCCACACTTTGGAGGACAGGAGTGACTTCTTCCCTTCCCAGCCTGCCTAGCTGGGTCTCTCACGACACAGCCTTCTAGATTCTTCCATTTCTCCTTCCTGCGATTTCATGCCTACACGCCTTTGTGTGGGCTGTTCCCCTTTCCCAATAAGCCATTCCCTTCAAGGTCCACTGCCTCCTTTTGGCCTTTTCTGACCTCTCCCGGCCAGCCGCCCTAGGGTGTGTCTGTCCTCCCAGATGGAGAACTCCCTGAGGGGATTTCCAGGACTTGCCGGTAACCTTCAAATTCATCCTTCAAATATCAGGCTCAGCTTCCACTTCTTCTGGGAGGCCTCACTTCCTAGCAGGGGTCTCTTCTGGGTCCCACAGTGCCTGTTCCGCCTCCATCACAGCACAGATCCCCAGGAATGCTCAGGTTGGGTTCTCCCTGTGTCCCCTGCACTGCCCAGTCTGAGGCCCGGTACAGGACACACCTCAGGGAGTTGTGCTGAGCTGACCTAAACCTGTGATAGCACCTGACACCATTCTTGCTGTGGGTAGAAGTGCTTTCAGGGACATTCTCCTGATTCACACCACCCCTCCCCCCCCGCAACTCCTTCTTGCACCTTTCTGGGTTCAACTTGGAGTTCCATGAAAGGACACATGGACCTACTCAGATGCCCTTGATATTCAACTCCCTCAGCGTGGTCCATGCGTCTCCCTCAGGGCAGACCATGTCTCCCTTCAAACACCCGCCCCCCCAACTCCAGTCCCAAAGGTCTCACCCCCTCCAGGTTTCTCCAGTAGCATCAGGGGCAGCTTGGATGCCAGAAGAAGGGGAGCAGGCACCTGAATGCCTGAATTTATAAGCTTCCAGCCTCACCCGGGTCTGGGGAGGTTGAGCAAGGTGGGGTGGGAGGTGGCCGGCAGTCAGCTTTACAGGCTGGACGCCTAGGTGGCTGTTGGGGGGGGGGGGAGACGGGAACTAATAAACATTTATTAGGCTGAAACTTCTGTCTGCGTCTACGGGGAGGAATCCCTGGCAGTTTCTCAAGGGGAAGGAGGCGGGAGGGCAGGAGTTGAAAGATTGGTCAAAATGCAGAGCCAGGATTCTGGAGCCTCTAATCTGGAATTGGGGTCTGCAGGGCAGAGACTTGATTCTGGAGTCACACTTCTTGCACCAGGAGTAGGGTTCTGGATCTTGGATTCTGGACCTGGACCTGGAGTCCCAGGTCTGGATCCCTGATTCTGAATTCTGAGCCCTCAGTTCTGGATTCTGGACTTTTGATTTCTGATGCTGGATGCTGAATTGGGATCTCCAATCCTGGGTCTTGGGTTTTGGATCCAGGTGCCCGATTCTGGACCTCGAAGTCTAGACCTCTCAACTCTGGGTTCTGGATCTCTCAGATTCTGAATCTGGATCTTTGGTTCTGGGTTCTGGATCCAGGTCTCTGGATTCTGGGGCTTTGATTCTGGTTCTCCAGTTCTGGGTTCTGAATTTGAGGGTCTAGAGTTGGGGAATCATGACCTGAAATCTAGAGTAGAATTTGGGGGTAGTCTGTGTGCTGGCGTTTGGGGCTGGAGTCTGGATTCTGGGGTCTGGTCTTGGAGTGACAGTTCTCAGACTTAGGTTCGAGATCCTGAGCCTTCGAGCCTGGCACCCAAACTAGAAGTCCGGACTCTGGCATCGAGAATCTAACACTGGGGGTTAGGAACCTTCACACTCGCTGGGTGAGGAGGGGGTCCTGGCGTACGAATGGTAGGTTTTGGATTTTGCGATTTGGAGCCTGGGTCCTAGTGTCTAGGTCTTGATTCTGAGATTTTTATGGGTTGACTTTGGAGTGTGCAGTCTGGGGTTTCAAACCCACCAGGTCTGTTTAAGAGGCTGGGCGTGGGCCAGGCTGCCATAATTCTTAGACTGCTAGAACCTTGACTCGAGAGTCTGAATTGAGCGACTGGGAGACTGGAGCCTTGATTCTGTGTTCTGCAGTCTCGGTTCTGGGTTTTGAGGCTTGAGCTCTGGATTCTGCTTTCAGGAGGCTGGAGGTCATCAGGAAGATGAGCCAAGGCTTTGGGAGTTTGGAGTTGCCTTACAGTGCCCTCAGAACCCCAGAGGGCCCTGAGCAATTGTTGAGAGTCTCTCCTGGCTTGTTTAACTAATGAGGAGGCACAGAGAGCAGGAGGGACTGACCTCAGATCACCCGGGGAAGGGCGGGACCCGTCGTGGGCATGGTCCCACCTCATGTCTGGAAACCCATTACCTTTGTGGGAAGGGGCTGCGAGAGGGGGCTGACTGTTTAGGAGATTGGTGGCCACTGTCTAGGGGCCCCGGCCCTTGATGCTCCCACAGATGGTATGACAGAACAATGGCCTCTCACACCAAGAGTCCATTGGCCAGCTCCCTGGAAGGGCGCCCTGCCCTTTCCCCCTGTCGTCTGTGCCCCAACTCCCTCCCACGCTGGCGAGTCGGACCTGGGTGATCAGTGTCCTCCTGGGCATCTCCCCTTATGTCCTTCACCTTAACCACACCCCGAGTCCGACTCTGCCCGTTCCTCCTCCTCTCTGGAGTCTTGTATCAATTCTGTGGTTCAACCACCAACCACACAGATCTCCTCTGTTTGACCCTGAACTCCTGCCCAGGGCAGCCTCCTGCTCCTGGGAGGCCCCTCTCCCTCACTGTGTCCTAACTCATTTCTCTCTTTTCCCCAGTTTTCCTCCTCCCATGTTTCCCCTCTTAGGGACAGCCCCACCGTCCACCTAGTCATGTGGCCACCTCCACTCAGGCAGCCCCGTCCCTTCCTCATCCCTACAACTCAAAGGTCTGCAGCCACCATCCCTCCTGTCTCTTCCTCTCTCTGCCTCTTTCTCTCTCCTCTGTCCCCAAGGTCTGGCTGAAGCTCAGGCACCCTACTGTGTCCCCCTAATGCTCACCTGCAGCCAGGCTCACCTGGCCTCCCACCTTCCAGTCTGCTCCCTCCACCCATCACTAGGTAGCCCCAGAGGGCTGTCTGCACACAGAGCTGACCTGCCCCTCCCTGCCCACAGCCCTTCCTGGTGACTCCTCACCACCCCTGGACAGGTCCCTACTCTCAGCCTGGCATTTGAGGTCTTTTGAGATCCCCCTGCCAGAACAAGCTTTATCTCGCCCTGGCTGGTGTGGCTCAGTGGTTTGGAGCATCGTCCTGTAAACCGAAAGGTCGCGGATTCAATTCCCGGCCAGGGCACATGCCTGGGTTGCAGATTCTTTCCAAGGTGGTCACAGCGCATACCGGAGGCAACCAATCGATGTTTCTCTTTCAGATGTTTCTCTCCCCCTCTCTCTTCCTTCCTTCTCCTCTCTCTAAAATCAATAAGCATGTCCTTGGGTGAGGATAAAAAAAAAAAAGAACAAGCCTTATCTTGAACCTCCTCCCCTCTCTGGAGGGAACTGGGGGCCTAGGCTCCTGGGTCCGAGAAAGGAGAGGTGAGGAGCCTCTCTCGAGCCGGGTTTCCAGCCTAGTCTGGTATTCAGACCACCTCTAGTGTGTGCACCTGGAACTCCTGCCAACATCTTGTTTGTCCGCACCGAGTCCCAAAAGAGCAAAGATGTCGTGCTGCGGAGCGGGGCAGCTGCGGAGCGGCGCAGCTGGCGGCCGTGCTGAGCCCCAGGTGGACAGGGTCGGACTCGTGCGCTCACAGGCTCCCCCTGGCGTCTGTGTGGGGCAGATTGCAGAGGCTCAAGGAGGCGGATGGCCCTGCACCTTGGTGGATGATGACACGTGGCCGATGCTCGGCATGGAGCGCTGAGCAGAAGCTGGAAGTGCACGCCAAGGATAGACCTTCAGAATTCCACACCTCCAAACCGAGCTGATTCAGTCAGGTTCTCCACAAGAACATTATATAGCTATATCGGTGAATTGTGTGGACATGGGCTCATAACTGCACTCCATTTGCTGGGATGTGAGTTTCTTTCTTTCTTTTTTTAAAAAAGATTTTATTTATTTATTTTTACACAGAGGAGAAGGGAGGGAGAGAGGGAAAGAAACATCCATGTGTGGTTGTGTCATGTGTGCCCCCTACTGGGGACTTGGCCTGCAACCCAGGCAAGTTGCCCTGACTGGGAACCGAACTGGCGACCCTTTGTTTTTGCAGGCTGGTGCTCAATCCACTGAGCCATGCCAGCTAGGTCTGGGAGGTGAGTTTCTTGATTAGAAGTGTTTCTGGCAAGACTTCGGCTCTCGTCTGCTTGAAGGAAAGATTTCTGTCAAGAGACAAAGTGCAGTAGAGCAAGCAAGAATGTATTGGCCGCAGCAAAGCACACTCAGAAGGGATGTTTATTAAAGCTGGAGACAGTGAAACAGGGAAGGGCTCGGGATAGAAGAAACCACAGGAGAACTCAGGCTGGGCTGCCTTAGCTCACTGGGAAGTCAGGGGGAAGAGGGCCTTGGAGGCAGGGTCAGTGTCTGCAAGCCAGAACTCGTGTGGACCACATCCAACTGCGTGGCGTTCCGGATCAGAGAGCACTCAGTTCGCGCAGGGAAGCTCAAGTTCCACGGTAGCTTGGTGGCCTGTGGTCATGTGAGGGGACTCAAGAGTTGGAAATTTTTTTTTAAATTTTATTTTTAGAGGGAGAGGAAGGGAGGGAGACAGAGAAGGGAGAGAAACAGCAATGTATGGTTGCATCTCACATGGCCCTCACTGGGGACCTGGCCAGCAACCCAGGCATGTGCCCTGACTGGGAATCGAACCGGCGACCCTTTGGTTCCCCGCCCGCGCTCAATCCACTGAGCTACACCAGCCAGGGCAAGAGTTGGAAAATTTTAGTTTAAGGTAAATAGTTAATAAGCCTAGTAGGTAACACATATGTTAAAGCGATTGTTTCAGGAACTGCAGGTGTGTCTCACCACTCCCAGAAGAAGGCCGACTGCCCGAGGCACAGCTGGAGACATCCGAGCCATTGCGTTCTAGGGGGGGACTGACCAGACACCCGCCAGCTCGGGGACAGCTAACTGCCCAGGGCGAGAATGCTGCAGTTTTTAAATCTGTTTTCCTCTGAATTTGAAAACCACTCATGCACCTTGTTCTCTGCTAAAAAAAGAAGCCCATTAGGGTACGGATCCGCAGTCTTCTCACATCGCCAGCCATCTGAATAAATCGCCCATAACGATTCAATCCTTGTCTCTGCTTATTGGGTTCGGTATGTGACGGGCAGCATGAACGCCGGTCTTTTCTGGTCTCAGTTAGGCGTTCAGTGTCTGCTAAGGGAGTGAGGTAAGGCTGTGTCTGAAAAGGAGAGGCTGTCCAAGAGGACAGCAGGGCTTTGCTCCCAAGCCCTAAAGGTCTACACTGTGATTCACTTGTAAGGGCTGCCGGAGCCTCCGAACAGCATCTCCATCTGCCTCTTCGAGAACATTGGATCTGCGGGTTCACATAGCCCAGGTGGTTGGGCACCAATAGCGTCAACTGGTTCACAGCGTAAGTCTCTCCAAGTTAGACGACTTGAATGATTACATCGACTCTGCTGTTCACGGCAGTAACCGTGTCCAGCATGTCTGGGGGACTAAGTATCTCCACTTGGTCCCTAACACCCTGGGACCCAAAGATCTCTGTGGCATTTATGTTTCCCAGTTCAGTCTACTTCCGTACCACACTGTACCAAAACATTTTCTTTCTTCTTTTTTATTTTTTAAAGACTTTAATTTTTTTTATGTTTAGAGAGAGGGGAAGGGAGGGAGAAAGAGAGGGAGAGAAACATCAATGTGTGGTTGCCTCTTGAGTGTTCCCTACTGGGGACCTGGCCTGCCACCCAGGCATGTGCCCTGACTGGGAATCGAACCAGCGATCCCTTGGTTCATTGGCCTGCACTCAATCTACTGAGCTGCACCAGCCAGGGCTCTTCTTCTTTTCTTCTCCTTCTCTTCACCCTCTTCCCCTTCCCCTTCTTTCTCCTTCTTCATCTCCTCCTTCACCTCCTCCTTCTTTTTTAAATGAACGCGTGTTAAAATTTTTATTGAACTCATGTGGGATCCAGGCAGATGTTACATGTTATGCATATGGAGGCAAATTGATTTTACCTCCAGGGAGGAAAGTCATCCATGGAACCTCTGTTGGAAGGGCTGGAATCTGTGCGTCTCCAGATAAAAGTGGTTTGGCATGGTTATCATCTGTTTACAATCTTCAGAGCTGTAAAAATCATTAAAAGAAAATGCCAGCGCTATGAATCAGACAGCTCGGGAGGGTGTGCTGTAGAGAGACAACGCACTGAGTGAGGGTAACCGAGTCACTGAAATGCACAAAGTTTCTTTGCAGAAACAGTTTCTTCCTCCATTCCACAAACTCCTAGAGAGGCAGAAGGCAGATTGGTGGCTGCCAGGGAATATGGGTGGGTGGGGAGTGGGGAGTGACAGCTGCTGGGGACGGGTCATCTTCTGGGAAGTAGAAGCTTCAGGTCGTACCAGAGACATTGCGAACGCACTAAATGCCACTGAATTGTATACTTTTAAATGTCCACTTTATAGCTGATTTTAACCACGCACATGCAAGAAAGCAGGGAGAGTGATTTCATACACACAAACATCCTAATCTACATCTCAGAAAACTAGGAGTTGGGGCAGCAGAGCCCGAATTTGAAGGGGTTTCCCTGGGCCCAGCCTGGCCACTGTGAAGGGACCCACCCCTCACCCCCAGTGGAGGGAGGGAAGGGCAGTCACCAAGCCAGAGCTCCCAGCTGACCCCACAGGCATCTCCAGTCCAGCAGCCTCAGGTGAAGATTCAGGAAAGTGGGTGCCCAGGATGGAGCAGCCAAGAATCTTGGTGCAGGAACAAAGGCAGTGGGTGGTCAGCTGAGAGTGGACACTGGGACTCAGCCAAAGGTGGGTTCAAGCACTGGCTCTAGAATGTTCAGCACACGACCCAACCTGGGATGAAGTGATGTGCAGAAAGCGCTAGAACAATGCCCGGGTCACAGGCATAATAGATATTGTGACTTTTTTATAGATCAAGGTGGCTTTGAGCAGTTCATAAGTACATTCTGCCCCTACTTGATGGTGTCAACACCCATCCTGCAGATGGAAAAATGGCTCCAGCACCAGCTGGGGTGGCTCAGTGGATTTGGTGTCGGCCTGTGAACCAGAGGGCTGCTGGTTTGATTCCCAGCCGGGGCATATGCCTGGGTTGTGGGCCAGGTCCCCAGTAGGGGGTGTGCAAGAGGCAACCACACATTGATGTTGCTCTCCCTCTCTTTCTCTCTCCCTTCCCCTCTCTCTAAAAATAAATAAATAAAATCTTTAAAAAATTATTAAAAAAAAAAAAAAGGAAAATGGCTCCACAGGTCTCATCCAGGGCAGTGGGGGTGACCTGGGCGTTTCTGGGGAGGGCGTACAGGTGAGTCAGGAGGTTGGCGTGAGTCACTTGGGGTTGGAGGGAGGTAAAGACTCTCTGCCAGCTCCCAGGATGGACGTGCAGAAGCCCAGGCACCTTCCCGGAGCACGTGGCTGGGCTGCAGAAATTGCTGGGTTGACCGGGTCAGTGCACCCGGCCTGCGGTCCCAGCACCGGCCTGCTCACAGGAGCACGTGACCGCAGGAGGACTGGCACAGCCGGGTTTATTGCCCAGGGTTAAACCAGGGGACACAGGATTGGAGGCGGGGTGGTGCACAGACCAGCGGTGAAAATGTCCTCAGGGCCATTGCTGAGTTCTTCGCGAGCTGGGAAGCCGACTCAGGCATTGCAGACAAGTGGGTCGCCTGCCCACAGGCCAGGCCCCGCCCCCGCCCAAAGTTCAAGCTGCAGCCCAAGGCTCTGGGGGGCAAAGGGCTCTTTCCGTCCCATGGAGTCATCCGCAGAGGTCCGAGCACGGGAGGAGGGGCTGTGTCCTTCGGAAAGGGGTCTTGGTGGAGGAGGAAGAGGCTGCCCACTTCTTCCTGGCCCGGGGCCTGCTGCCGCGCCAGGCTTTCATCACCACGCCACATTCAGTCTTCTTCCGGATCGCCGCCTCCCGGTCCTTCTGGAGCTTTTGCTGCTGCACAGCTGGAGACGGTTCTCCGCTTGCACCTTCTAGGTAGCGACGACACGACCTCCCTTCCTCAGGCCCCGGTTCGGCTCCGAGTCCACCGCCACCACCTTGCTCTTGCCCGCCCACTGTGCTTCCTGACCTTCAGACAAGAGCGACCACGAGGCCGTTTCAGGACGCTGGAACTCCCCTGGGAAGATTCATTTGTCAGGGCCTGGTGCAAATGCCTTCTCTGGAGCGCCCCCAGGGTGGGCGAGCAGGTCTTAAATAACAAATCCACCATAACATTCATTCCTTCTCTTTCAACCTTTGGTCCCCTTCCTTCACCGTTTACCAAGGAAGTTCTGGCCTTGCAACTTCACGTGGTGGAGACCACCTTTGGGTCGGCATTTCAGCCGACGGAGCTGGAGACCTTCTAACGTCTCAGTCTGCGAGGTTAACTCCAGAATCTCTGCTGAGTGAACCCCAACCAACGCATATGGCCTGATGCAACTTGATGTTCATTTTGCCGTTTACAGCATTAATATCTATCCCCACACCTATCTCCCCCACATTTCTGTCTGTATACGTTGGGAAAATTATGGAAGTCTTTCGAGATGTACCAGCCATACTCATCGGGGACACTTTGTACCTCCCCTTTCAGGACCTCATGGGACTGGAGTCTAGTCGTAGGTCCAGGACCGGGAGAAGGGCTGTAGGAAGGGGACATGAGGGGACCCAGCAGTGCCTGACCCACCTCCTAGACCCCATCGGGGTGCCCAGAGTGCGGGCTGGGGACAGTCACTTGGAGAGTGACTTCTACCCTCACCTCCAGCCAACACTGCTTTCTTCATTGTTGGAGGTCTCCCTACATCTGTTTTTTTTTTAGGGTTACTCTGTTATTTTTTAATTTAATGACTTAATTTGCTTCTCTGAAACTGGAAAAGCTGGTGTTCGTGCTGCCTGTCACCCACCAGACTCAAAAAGCGGAAACAGGGACTGAATATTTATGGGCGCTTTATTCAGAAGGCCAGCAATCTGAGAAGACGGAGGGTTTATTCCATAACAGACCCTCTTCCCTTTCCTTCTGAACCAGCCTTTTTTTTTTTTTTTATAAGAGGGCAAAATTGTAGGTAAGAGCTTTGGAATTCAAGGGAAAAAAACTGTAGATAAGGGATTTGGAATTCAGGAAAAAGGTTAATCAGATAAAAAACTGCAGTCCAGCCATTTCCCGAACATCTTTTCATCTGGGGACTGGTCATTTTCTTTATCTGTGTCCTGCGTGGTGGACTGTCTCTCCCCGGAAGACAGTGGCTCAGATACCACCTTGACTGCCTACAGTCTCTCCTGGAGCACAAAGGTCAATCACCGGTGGTCTCCTGGAGTCAGGGTGGGCCGTAGCTGCTGTTCCTGAAACAATAGCTTTTCACATGCATTAACTGCCAGGCTTATTCACTATCACCTGAAACTAAAATTGTCCAAATTTTGAGCCCCCCATTAATGTTCACCCAGTCTTCTTTTTAAACACAATCATTTAAAGCTATAAATCTGCTGCTTCCTACACACTTTGATAGGTAACATTTTTATTTGTCGTTCACTCCTAAGGATCTTAAAATGTCCAGTATGAAAGTTTCATCCATTTTTTTCCCCATCATGATTTCATTTTCATCATGCATTATTTAGACAAGTGGGAGTTTTTTTTGTTTTGTTTTTTTACTTATTTTATTGTCGTTGGGTTTTTAACTTCTGCATGTGTGGGTATCATGTTGACGTGCTAATCAAATTTTCATCGTCCTGCAGTCACAGGTGGAGAATGAAGTCTGTGATGCTGAAGCCGGAGGGCAACCGAGCCTGGGGCTCCCGCTGCCTGTCACCACTCAGCCAGAAAGCAGAGACAGGGACTGGATTGTAATAGCACTTTTATTAATATCAGAGGTGAGCAGTCTGAGAAGGTGGGAGGCAAAAATGTTAACATCCACCTTTTCTTGAGCTTTCAAAAGCAAGTTTGCATAGGGGAAATGTGGGGATTTGGGCCGGGGGATTCCTAGGGGGAGCGGAGAGGAGCCCTTTCTCTTGTGTGTAAGGGGAGGGGGCGCCAACAGGGAAGCACGCTGTTCCTTCCCAAGCTCCTCCCCTCGTTCTGCCGTTATCTCTCCTTCTCAGTAGCTTCCCTCTCTCCCCGGGGCATCTGTGGTATCTGGCCCAGAAGCTCTGCATCCTCTGGTCAGGGAGGAGAGGTATAAACCATTGGCTCTCAAATGTCCTTGGTTAGGGGAGATAAAGTCTTGTGATTCACCCGCTGACTGTAAGTTGCTCAACTGTTTAGGCTTGTTTCGACTTCCTTGTCTCAGATTCCCCACCCCCAGAAGAAAACTAGGGATGTTTCTAGGTTCTTACTATTCTGTCTCAATGCCACATCGTTTTCGTGAGAATTGTTGCAGTCTCACAGGGCAAACTTCTGTGGGTCAATTGGTTCATTTCTCTCTGTAGTGCTACTGACTGCTTTTTAAATCCTCACCAGAGAATATGTTTATTGAGAGGGAGAGAGAGAGAGGGAGGGAGGAACATTGATGTGAGAGAGAAACATACACCAATTGCTTCTGGTACTGGGGATCACACAGGAAACCTCAATATGCACCGTGACCGAGAATAGAACCTGCAACTTTTTGGTGTACAGGACAGAGTTCCAACCAACTGAGTGACTGTCCAGGGCATCTTACCAATTTTTATATTAAGTATTATGAAGCCATTTTAATAGGAACATTCAAGTTTAGAATTGGTTATAATTTCTTGTATTCTTTGTAAAGACCCATTCTAGTACCGGTTTTAGTGCTAATACCTATTTGACTGATATTGCTAAAGTGATACTGCCTTTCTTAGGGATAATAGTTTTTAGAATTTTTTTATCTTTTGCTTTCAACTTTTTCATGAGCTTTGGGTGCATCTTTTATAAAGAGCATATAGCAGCCTTTTAAATTCTGATCTGAGTTTAAACATATGCATTTATTGTGATTTTTTAAAAAAGATCTTATTTATTTTTACAGAGGGGAAGGGAGGGAGAAAGGAGAGGGAGAGAAACATCAGTGTGTGGTTGCTTCTTGTGCGCCCCCTGGTGACCTGGCCTGCAACCCAGGCATGTGCCCTGACTGGGAACCGAACTGACGATGCTTTGGTTTACAGGCTGGCACTCAATCCACTGAGCCACACCATTCAGGGCTATTGTGATTATTGGAGTGCTTGGTGTTACGCATAATATTATCATGCTTTCGAATTACTGTTTGTTCTGCTTTTTCTATACTTGTTATCTTTTTGGATTACTTGATTTTTGTGGTTTCCCTCGTCCCCTTACTTTATTTCTCCCTGCTCCTTGTTTGGAATTCATATACCCTAGTTCTATTCCTTGGTGATCACCTTTGATATTTTATCATGCATGTTTATCTTAACAAATTCTGAAATAAAAGAATATTTTAGTGTCCACCTGCGTCCCAAAGCAATTAAGGACCTGAGAATACATGGACCATCCTACTCCTGGCTGCCACGATATCATTCTCTAGGATTTTAGTTTTCTTTCTCTTTTTAAATTCTCACCTGAGGATGTTTTTTGATTTTTAGAGAGGGAGGAAGGGTGGGGGAAGAAACATTAATTGGTGCCTCCCATAAGTTCCCCAAAAAGACAGACTAGGGATGGGACCTGCAACCTTTTGGTGTATGGGAGCATGACGCTCCAACAACTGAGCCACCCAGGCAGGGTTCACCCTCACTCTTGCAAGGTATTTTTACTGAGTATAGAATTTTATCTTGCCAGTTATATTTTGCAACAGACTAAATACATAATCTCACTTTTGTCTTTTACTTTCTGGCTTCATTATCGCAGTTGAGAATTCTGCTCTCTTTCTAGTCATTTCTTCTTTATTCATAGTTTATCATTTCTTTTTTTTTTTAAAGATTTTATTTATTTATTTTTAAAGAGAGGAGAAGGGAGGGAAACAGAGAGGGAGAGAAACAGCAATGTATGTTTGCCTCTCACATGGCCCTCATAGGGGACCTGGCCGGCAACCCAGGCATGTGCCCTGACCGGGAATCGAACCGGGACCGTCCGGTTCCCAGCCCGCTCTCAATCCACTGAGCTACACCAGCCAGGCCATAGTTTATCATTTCTTACTTTTAAAAAATATTTCCTCTTTGGTTTAGGATCTCTGAAGTTTCTCTGTGGTGTATCTGGGCAAGGTTATTTTTTATTACCTTGAAGAGAGTGCCTTAAGACTTCTTACATTTCTCCCTGGCTGGTGTGGCTCAGTGGATTGAGCACTGGCCTGCAAACCAAAGGGTCACCGGTTTGATTCCCAGTCAGGGCACATGCCTGGGTTGCAGGCCAGGTCCCCAGTAGGGGACATGTGTGAGACAAGCACACATTGATGTTTCTCTCCCTCTCTTTCTCCCTCCATTCCCTTCTTTCTAAAAATAAATAAAATCTTATTTATTTATTTATTGGGCAGGCTGGCACTCAGTCCACTGAGCCACACCAGCCAGGGCTCATTTGGATGATTTAAATCAAAATGCAAAGAAATCCAACTTGATGCATTTTGTTGAATGAGTCATTTGAATCTCTTTGTCTTAAACACTTCTGGCATAAGCTTCTCTCTATTTGGAATATCACAGTTCTAATGTCTACCACCCTCAAAGCCCTAAATCTTTTTTTCATTCTGCTCACTTTGAGGCAGACTGGCTTTCCTTCTTTGGTGTTTGCTAATTTTTATGTCTGGAGGTAGTACCAAGATCCTAGATTTTCACCTCTTTTTCTTCCAAGAACCAGGGTGCCCATGCCCAGGAAGCACCCCAACCTCTGGGAGGGTCTCAGCTCAGAGCATAGGTTTGAGGCTGTTCACAACTGACCCTTCCCCTCGGGATCAGCCCCAAACTCAGTTTTCTTACAGCATCATTGCCTCCTCAGGCAGGCTGCCCGTTTCTGGGATCCCCGTTGCCAGCCTTCAAAGTAGTATCTGAGAGGGCTTGCTCTTTGGGGCACTGCCGGTTTTAGTAAAAGATGGGGAGGGTTTCGAGGATCCCCAGGCTCCAAAAACTCCAGACTCTGTCCTCAGTCTCCTCTGTCTCTGCCCCTGGGTCTCCACGTCTTTCCCCCAGAGCAGCTCTCTCCAAAATTCTTCCCACCTGTCTTTAGCTACAGCAGCCGGGTCCTGAGGCTGATCCGAACGAAACCTTTTTCAAATGCATTTAAGAAGACAAAATGGAAACAGGCCAACTGAAGCTGAATCAACCAAGCAAGAACATCCCACTCCTCTGCCATTTGCTCACCCGACTTCTCAGAAATTGGGCAGCGTCCACAGAATCAGTTTCTCCTGTTCTCCCAGGTATGTCTCTTTCCTTTGGGACTCTGGGGTCAAGACTCCCATTTCCAAGATGCGGAGACTGAGGCTGAGAGAGAAGAAGCTATTTGCTAGAATCCTTTGAATAGGAACAGAAATCAGGAGTCCAGTTTGAACAGAGTCAGTGCTTCTTTTAGACTTTATTTCTGGGCTTTGGGGGAAGGGACAGAAAAGGTGAAAGATCAACTTTTTCCTGTTACTGGTTAAGGCTGGGTCAACATTGTGCCACTAGGGGGCACTGTGCACAAGAAAGATTATTGGTAGGATTGGACTCCTGGGGTTGAGGGAGGAGGGACTGGGAATTCAGATTCTTCATATACTTGGGGATCTGGTGACGTGGCTCATAGTCCTGGGTGGTTTTCTGTATCCAGCCAGTGAACTTGCAGAGGTTGGTGTAGATGCCTGGCACATTCAGCTGGCCACAGGAGTCTTTTCCAAAAGATGGGAGACACTGAAGACGCCCCATTACAGACCAAGGCTCTCCCAGAGTCACCCTGTTGTTGGAGAGACAGACTCCAAAACACAGGTGGCCTTAGATGTGAGATCAGAAAGCATCCAAATGAGACCAAGAGACAAAGACAGAAAAAAGAAAAAAAAAAAAAAAGATAGCAACACACCCATTAGAGGTTCCATTGAGCCCTGGCTGCACCTGATTCTGCTCCCTGTGTCCTAACAGGTGGCTTTTCTCGGGTTTGGTTTTCTGTCTGCTTGTGTCTCATTGTTCCATTTCAGTGGCTTCCAGAATCTGTGTGCCTCTCTGCATCTCTCTCTCTCTCTTAAAAAAATAAAAAGATTTTATTTATTTTTAGAGAGAGGGGAATGGAGGGAGAGAGGGAAGCATCAATGTGTGGTTGCCTCTCATGCACCCCCCACTGGGGACATGGCCTGCAACCCAGGCCTGTGCCCTGACTGGGAATCAAACCAGCGACCCTTTGCTTCTCAGCCCACGCTCAATCCACTGAGCTACACCAGCCAGGGCTCTTTGCTTCTCTTTATTCCAGCACCTCACTCCGTTTCTCCGGGTCTCTCCCCTTGTCACTATCTCCCTGCATCTCTGTTTCTCACACTGTGTTCCTGTGTGTCTCTGCTGCCCTCCCTTCTCTGTCTCTCCCTGGGCCTCCTCCCTGCTCCCCTTCCCTCATGTCTCATAAAGCACAGAACTTGCCGGGGTGGTGGTCTGGGGGCATGGATGGTATCACAGAACTCAGACACCATTGAGGTGTTTGCCTGGAACACAGAGCTCCAGGTCAGCCCCACGGGGTGGGCAGGGAACCCTCAGAGGAGGCAGGCACATCCACATTCCTAAGCTCATCATCCCCCAGCTGACCCCAGCCAGACACGGTGCCGGGCACTGGGAGGCGATGCTGACGTGCTGCGTGGTGACAGAGTGAGTCGCTGGCGTTTTCAATGTGATGAGCGTGAGGCTGTCGGCTGCAGCAGGTTTGTTGTACTCTGGGTACTTTATGATGAGGATGGACTCGATCATCCGGCTGCCTGTGGGCCTCAAGACTGAGCAGGCCCAGCCCAGTGGTGAAGGAGCCAAAGGCCAGAGGGGACAGGTGAGTTCTGTGGCAACTGTCACTGTCATTCTCACTGTCCATCATCACAGACAGCAATTGCGCCACCCCCTCTGCTTCCAAGTTCATATTGCTTTGTCTAACGCTGACGGCCTTCCTTCTCTCTTCTTTAAAAAAAATGTATTTATTTATTTATAGAGAGAGGGGAAGGGAGGGAGAAAGAGAGGGAGAGAAACATTCGTGTGTGGTTGCCTCCCATGCGCCCCCTACTGGGGACCTGGCCTGCAACCCAGGCATGTGCCCTGACTGGGAATCGAACCGGCAACCCCTAGGTTGGTAGTCTGGCACTCAGTCCACTGAGCCATACCAGCCAGGGCTGCCTCTCTCTTATAAGGACCCTCATGGATTCATTGGATTCACCGGATAATGAAGGATAATCACTCCCGACTCAGGATCTTTAAGTAATCACATTTGCAAAGTCTTCAAGCAAGATCACGTATTCCCAGGACCTCTTTGCTGGTGGGCATTATATTACCCACCACAAAGTCATATGACATATTCACTGATTCGCTCGTCTATTTTTCCTGTCTCCTCCACTGGAACACAAGTTCCTTCGTGAGGACAAAACACCCATGTCAAGGTCAACACCATATCCTGTAACTGCCCACTGCTACCAAAGCCAATATCAAGAGGCAGGTGCTGATGTAAAGCAAAGCAGTTGATTTCAGGTGCTGGCCACCTGGAAGACGCTGGACTCGCATCTCAAAGCCCGTCTCCACCTGTCATTGAGGCAGAGGTGTTCATAAGGAAGTAGAGAAGGGAACAGAACAAAGAGATGGAGGGAGGGGGTTGCAAAGTTCTCCATGTGGAAATGAGCACAGTCCATTCCGATCAGGCACGTGACGGTCCGTGTGCATCATCCTGGTTTAGTCATCCCGGCTTCACCTCCTCCTGACTTTACATAATCCTGACTCCATGGTTGAAGGTCAGCAAACCTCCTGGAGCTGGGGTGCTTGAAGGACCGGGTACTCTGTAGCTTTTGAAGCTAGTTCCTAGCATTCTCTCTCTTTATTTTAAAGATTTTTTAAAACTAATTTATTTTTTAAAGAGGGATGGAGAAAGAGAGGGAGAGAAACATGAATGTGCAAGAGAAACATCAATCGGTTGCCTCTTATACACCCCAGCGAGGGGACTAGTCTGCAACCCAGGCGTGTGCCCTGACCAGGAAGCGACCCAGTGACCTTTTGGTTCACAGGCCGGCGCTCAAGCTACTGAGTCACATCAGCCAGGGCAGGATTTTCTTCTTTGTCACGGCTGCAGGACATCCCATTGTCTGAATATTCTTTCTCCATTCGCCCATTGATGGGCACTTGGGTGGAGTCCATATCCTGGTGTTGTGAGTAATGCTGCAGAGAACACGGGTGTAGAAAGAAATGTCTCTTGGAGATGCTGATTTCAATTCTTTTGGGTAAATACCCAGAAGTAGAGTTGCTGGATCACAGGACAGCTCTATTTTTAATTTTCTGAGGAACCGCCATACTGTTTCCCATAGTGGTTGCACCCTTTTACACTGTCACCAAGAGTGAACAAGAGTCCCAATTTTTCCACATTATCACCAACACTTGTTACAGTTTAGGTTTTTTTTTTTTTTGTTTTTTTTGTTTTGGTAATAGCCAGCCTAACAGGTGTGCGGTGACATCTCATTGTGGCTTTGATTTCCATTTCCTTGTTGATGAGTGCTGTTGAGCATTTTTTTTCATATACCTGCTCACTCTTTCTATGTCTTATTTGGAGAAGTGCCTATTCAAGTCTTTTGCCCATTTTTATATCAGGTTATTGTTATTTTTTTCCCATTGAGTTGTTGTTAGTGTCACATCTAAAGACATCATCGCCAAGACCGATGTCACAAAACTTCTGCTCCATATTTTCTTCCAGGAGTTTTATAATTGCAGGTCTTCGGTTTAAGTATTTAATCTATTTTTGAGTTGATTTTTTTGGTGTGTGTATGGTGTAAGGTAAATGTTCAATTTCATTCTTTTGCATGTGAGCATTCAGTGTTCCCAACGCTGTTTGTTGAAGAAACTGTCCTTGCCTCCTTGGGTATTCTTGGCTTGTCAATGATCAATTGACTTTATATGCATGGGCTTATTTCTGGGCTCTGTGTTCTAGGCATTAAAAAATATCAGCCACCTGCCCTACCTGGTGTGGCTCAGTGGATTGAGCACTGGCTTGTGAACCAAAGGGTCCCAGTTGGATTCCCAGTCAGGGCACATGCCTGGGTTGCAGGCCAGGCCAGGTCCCCAGTAGGGGGCGCAGGAAAGGCAACCACACATTGATGTTTCTCTCCCTCTCTTTCTCCCTCCCTTCCCCTCTCTCTAAAAATAAATAAAATTTTTTAAAAAATCAGCCACCAGCTCTGAAAGATCAGAAGAGTTCAAGCTGCTCTCGAAAAGGCCACGGCATCAGACATCACTCAGCATCATCTCTGCGCTCCCATGTGGACATAGTCCACCATCCGCAAGCTCCAAATGGCCCCTGCCTTGGAAGCATTCTGTGATTTTCTAAGGTCCACGCCTGGTCTGCTCCCCTCATTTGCATTACCTGCCTGGCCCCAGAGGCAGAAGAGTCCCTGGCCCCCATGGAGAAAAAAAGTAGATACGGGGACATGGACAGACTTGGACATAAAGAGATCACAAAGCAAGTCCCAAATAACAACCATAATAGTCGTACATGCCCATCACCATCAGACACAATACTTACTTTGTCCCAGAAATGAGTCTGCGTGCCTCACAAATGCCGACCTATTTAATCTCCTTGACATCTTATGAAATAGGAACTATTGTCACCCTCACCTTACAGACGAAAAAATGAGGCACAGAGAAGCTAAGAGTTGTTTCTAAGGCCACACAGTAAGAAAGTGCCAAGTTTGAAACCAGTGAGGCTTGCACGAGAGTCTGTGTGCGCCGCATCATTTCTAGTTAATTTTTTGAATGAGTGTTATTTCCACACGGTGGTACAATGTGAGAAGCAACCAGGCATTGATGTGTCTCTCCCTCTCTTTCTCCTTCCCTTCCCCCTCTCTGAAAATAAACAAAATAAGATATAGAGCGCCAAATACTGCTCTCGTCCCTCCCTAAAAACATGGCAACTATACTGTTTCTTGCGTCATCGTTGAGGGTTTTGTACAGAAACCGCAAATTAAAGACACGTGCTTGTTTTTCTCCTGCCTTTAGCTGCCAGGCTGGGCTCCCGGCACAGCAATGGGGCTCCTGGCGTTCAGAACACTTGGTTAATCCTTTAAAATTCTTTTTCCTGTTATAAGCATCAGAGACCTGTAATGCCTGGTTAGTTTCCAGGTTTGTGAAACACTGTTTAGATAATTACACAGGTTATAAAACAATGGCTGGCGTGAAAAGGACAGATGATTCATAATGATGTTTACTGCTGCAGTCTTTCGGTCTGGGAGAAGTCAGTGGGAGGCATCCCCCCCCAGGGGATGTTGTCACCCTTTGGGCCAGAAAAAGGACCCTGAGAACAGAGCCAATAAGATCGAATGAAAAATGCACGTAGGAAGATCGAGGATGCTGATAGCTAATTTTTGGGGGGAGCATTTTTGATGTACCAGAAATGCTTTTATGATAACATTTTATTTTGAAATAGTTCAAGACTCACAAGAAGTTGCAAAATAGTCCTGGGTGCTCACATAGTCCTCAGCCAGCGTCCCTCAGTGGTGACATTTTCACAACCACGATGCGTTGTCAAAACTAGAAAACTGACACTGTTAACAATGCGATTAATTCAGATTAATGATCTTATTTTCATTTTGCCTCCCTCCCTCTCCCTCCCTCTCCCTTTTTCTCTGTCTCTCTCTCTCTCTCCATCTTAACCATTACCACAAAAAGTTCTCTTGTGCTATTCCGTAACTATCACAGCAACCACACCCTCCCCCCAACCCTACGCCCTGACTTTGAGAATGTCATAGAAATGGGATCAGACAGTCTGTAACTCTTTGATATGAGGGGTTTTTCCCACTCAGCACAATGTCCTTGAGATCGAGCTGGCACATGTATCCATTGTTTATTTCTTCTGTAAACATTAAAAAGATGCTTTTATATGTATTCACTATCATTCACAAAAACCTGCAAGTTATAGGTTGTGTTAATAATTCTATTTATAGGTGGGAAAACTGAGGGTGGAGGAGTGAAGTAACTTGTCCAAAGGCACACAGCAGGTAAATGGTAGAGCTGGGATTTGAACCCAGGCAGCCTGACTTCAGGGTGAGATGGAGAGAGAGACAGAGAAAGAGAGAGAGAGAAACCACACTTGGTACTAATGAAACTCAATGGCTTATTTTCCTTTTATGTAACTAAAGACCCCCTGATTCCACTGATGGGTATATATTCAAAAGAATTGAAAGCAGGGTCTTGAAGAGATTTTTTGCATGCCCAGATTCACAGCGTATTATTTACAACAGCCAAAAGGTGGAAACAACCCAAGTGTCCAAAATGTGGCACATCGATGTAATGGATTGTCAATCAGCGTTAAGAAAGGAGAACGTTCTGTCACATGCTGTGATAAGGATGAACCTTGAGGACATTATGCAAAGTGAAAGAAGGTAGTAGTCACAAAAAGACAAATGCTGTATGATTTCACCTATATCTGCTGTTTAAAAATAGTCAGCCGTGGCTGGTGTGGCTCAGTGGACTGAGCGCCGGCCTGCCAACCATAGCGTCGCCAGTTCGATTCCCAGTCGGGGCACATGTCTGAGTTGTGGGCCAGGTCACCAGTAGGAGGCGCATGAGAGGCAACCATGCATGGATGTTTTTCTCCCTCTCTTTCTCCTTCCCTTCCCCTCTCTCTAAAAATAAAGACATAGAATCTTTAAAAAAATAAAAATAAAAATAGTCAAATCCACAGGGATGGGAATGGAGATTTAATGTTGAACGAGTACAGAGTTTTAATTTTGCAAGATGAAATAGTTCTGGAGGTTGGTCGTGCAACAGTGTGAGTGGACTTAACACCGCTGAACTGCAAACACAAAAATGGGTAAAATGGTACATTTTATGGTATATGCTTAGTTAACACAATTAAAAATTCAGTGTGAAAAAAGATTCCCTGATGCGTGACTTGGTTGCAAAGTCCGTGAAACATCATGTAGGCAGTTGCGTAAGCCATCAAACAATGACTGACTGTGAAAGCCAGAGATGACTCTTGTAATTGTTGTCACTGGAGGCACATGATACAGCCCTGAAGCTTTCTCTGGCTTCTTTCTTAAGGTGCATTGTTTTTTTAAAAAGCTATAAAAATCAGCACGAATGTCTGATTGTGACGTTAAGCAATTGCACTCTTTGTCTACTCCCTTGGACCCGTGTTTGAGCAGAGTGATTTCTCGATGATTTTTCTGTAACCCAAGTCCAAATTACAAAGCTTGGTTGGATATTAGATTTCACTCCCCTTGAAATGACCCCACGAGACTGTGCTATTATTCTTGTCATTTCACAGACAACGTTAACATTAGCATTTTGACCCAGGACTTTGGCTTTTTAAAAAAAATTAATTAATTTACTTTTAGAGAGGGTATGTGTCGGAGAAAGAGGAGAGAAATATCAATGTGTGGTTGCCTTTCACATGTTCCTTACTGGGGACCTGGCCCGCAACCAAGGTATGTGCCCTGACTGGGAATCGAACCAGCGACCCTTTGGTTTGCAGGCCGGCACTCAATCCACCCAGCCACACCATCTAGGAGCACTTTGGCTTTTGAAGGCTGTATACCTATAGCTGTCTGCTCCTTTCTGTCTTTCCAGTGTGCACACAAAAAATGTCAACATTGGTTTATTTATTTTAAATTTTTAAAAAATGTATTGATTTGAGAGAGAGGGAGGGAGGGAGGGAGAGGGGGGAGAGAAAGAGAGAAAAAGAGAGAGAGGGAGAGAAAGATTTATTGTTCCAGCTATTAATGCATTCATTTGTTGATTCTTGCATATGCCCTGACCAGGGGTTGAACCTACAACCTTGATGTATTGGGATGACACCCTAACCAACTGAGCTACCTGGCCAGGGCCAATAATGGTTTATTTTTAATAAGAAACAAAGACAGATATTTGAAAATGGAGCCAAGTTCTCGTCTTCACCTCACCTGGTGGGGTCCAGACACAGGCTCCATATCCCCTGTATGATTTCTCTCCCCACCCCCCCTCCCCTGCTAGTTCGGGTTCACAGGAGTTGAGACACAGTTCGAGCTGCTCCTGAGGGTTGCCCTGTCTGCAGGGTGGTGGCCCTGGCCCCTCTGGTCGTTTTCTTGACCTGTCACTTCTCACCGCAACCATTTCTAGAGGTTTCACTCTGAGTCCTTAGGTCTATAACTTACACTTTCTGGCTCTCTCTCTCTCTCTTCAAAAATAAAAAAAAAAAAACTTTTCTTTCCACCTACAGTTTACATTCAATATTAGTCTCAGGTGTGCAGCACAGTGGTTAGACAATCATATGCTTTACGAAGTGTTCCCCTTGATATTTCCAGTGCCCATCAGCTGACGATGGCACATGTTTTTGTTCAATGCAGCTGGCTCCAAATGCATCTCTCATCCACCTGCTCCTCCTCTCTTCCTTCCCGACTTAGGCGACTAAAGCGATGCTCAGGGTCCCAGCCCCTTCCACACTTCCCCTAACTGCCCCCGTACCCCTCAACCCCTCAGGGTCTGCGACTGTGTGTGTGAGAGTGTGTGAGGATGTGTATGAGTGTGAGACTTGCAGGAGTGTGAGAATATCTATGAATCTGTGTGAGCATAGCATGCTGTTAGCACACATATGTGAGTGCTGTGTGCTTGTGTGTGAATGTGCATCTGTGTGTAAGAGTGTGAACAAGGGTGATGAAAAACCCACTTTCGGCCACGGGGTCAGAGACCAAATTCTAACCTGCACAGTGACCTCCCTTCTAGCAGGCAGCCGCCCCTCCCTCCCTCCCTCTCCTCTAAATGTATTAGTGGATTTAAATTTCTTGACAGCATTCCTGAGAGGGACAGGCCCCAGCCTGAGTCAGGCACAAGGGATGGGCCCGAGAGGCTCTGCCCAACATCCTCTTCCCCTGCTGGGGGTGGGGACTCAGTCTCGGCTCACCTTCGCCAACCACCCTGTCCCTCCGCCCCCCAGTCCTCCCTTCGTGGGAATCCCCACTGCTGCCAGGTTTAAAGCAACAACAAGAGTACAGAGAGGCATGTTGATGAGGGTGGTGAGGGGTACAAGGGGCTGCAGTTTCTTCTCACTCTCGAGGGCAACGACCAGGGGTTTTCATTCTCGCCTCCGCACTCCACTGCGAGCCCTTCTCAGCCGAACCTCTCCTGCTGCGATCTGCAGAACTCGACGCCAGTGCTCGCCTGAAACCAGTCCCCGCCCCTCCCCGCCGAGTGGAGAGGACTTGAGGGGCGGAGCAGGGAAAAGCCAATAGGGAGCAGAGAGGCCTTTGCAGTGGTCCAGCAGGGGGCGCTTGCCTCACATCTGAGAATTCTCTCGCGCCACCACCTTCCAGACTGTTTCCCACGCTGCTTCCGGTCTGTGGTCTGCGTTACCTGCCCTGAGAGGCCTCTCCTGACCAGCCAATGGAAAGCAAAACCGCTCCCAAGCACTGTCTTTCTAATAGTTGATGCTCCCTCCCCCGAAATAGTAAATATGTGCCTACTTGTGTTGTCTTCCTCCTCCTCTAGAAAGGAAAACGGCTATGTGAAAACAAACTTTCTATGACTTGTTCAATGCTGTGGTCTGGGAACCTAGGACAGTGCCTGACTCATAGTAGGTGCTCAATAAGTATTTGTTTAATGAATGAATGAATGTCCAGGGGTGAGAGGAGAGCAGCTTGGGGTAAGCTGGTGGCAATGAAGATGGGGAACTCAGCCACTGGAATTCCACCAGACACAAGTCTGATGTCCCTTCCAACACTTTTATCATGGATATTTGCAAGCATCTGGTACAGTTGAGAGAAATATAGAGGAGCCCTGGCTGGTGTGGTTCAGTGGATTGAGTGCCGGACTGCAAACCAAAGGGTTGCTGGTTCGATTCCCAGTCAGGGCACATGCCTGGGTGGCAGGCCAGGTCCCCAGTATGGGGCGCACTAGAGGCAACCACACATTGATGTTTCTCTCCCTCTCCTTCTCCTTCCTTTCCCCTCTGAAAATAAATAAATAAAATCTAAAAACAAAAAAAAGAAATATAGAGCAAACACTCATATTCTCACTACTTAGATTCCACCATTAATATTTTACTATACTTGCTTAATCCCATGTCTGTTGACCTCGTATCTTATTTTTTAAAATTATTCTTTTAATCTTCACCTGGGGATCTGTTTTTAGTGATTGTAGAGAAAGGAAGGGAGGAGGAGAAAGAGAGAGAGAGAGAGACAGAGACAGAGAGAGACAGGGAGAGAGAAACATCAATGTGAGAGAGAAACACCGGCTGGTTGCCTGCCATCCATGCCCCCACCTGGGATCGAACCCACAACTTTTTGTTATATGGGGCCACGCTCCAACCAACTGAGCCAGTTGGCCAGGGTCATCCACCTTATTATTTGACACATGTCCTTTTAATTCACAGGCATCAGTACACTTTGTCCTAAACTCTCAAACACGTATGTCACTTATTACAATTCAGACTTTGTTTCTTTTTTTTTTTTTAAGGTGAAATTCACATGCAGTGAAATGCACAAAATTTAAGCCTCCTTTTCAGTGAGCTTTGACAAATGTACACCCCCATCCGCAACTGAACCCCATCAGTATTGAGGACATTTGCCATTAACCCAGGAAGTTCCCTCCTGCCAAATCCCAATCGATCTCCACCCCCACCTGAGGCAAGCAGCGTTCCACTCTCTTCCCACCGTAGATGACTTTTGTTTGCCCTGGAATGTCCCATTAAGTGGAGACAAAAGGCTTCTTTCTTTCGTCTGAAGTTCGCTCAAGGAGCAGCGATTTGTTCCTTTCAACTGCTGAAGAATATCCATTATTCCAACACAGCACAGCTTGTTTATCCTTTCTCTTGTTGATCGACACTTGGGGGGATGACAGATAGAGCTGCTGCAAACGAACGTTTGTGCAAAAATCTGCCTGTGCTGGTGTCTCTCTCGGATAAATGCCTCCAAGTGGGAGTGCTGGGCACAGAGTAGATTCTGTTCAGTGTTACAAGAAAGTGTCAAACCTTTTCCCAAAGTGATCTTACCATAGTACGCGTCCATCATCCCTATATGGGGATTCTGATTGTTCTCCATCTCCGCTTCCTCCTGGAGTTTGGGGATTCAGCCATTAATTGTGTGGTTTTAAGTTGCATTTCTCTCTTGGCTAACGATAATGAGCAATTTTCACGTGCGTATTGGACATTTGTGTATCTTCTGTTGTAAAGCAGACCTGTATTTAACTTCTTCTGGAGGAAAAGGGTCCTGAGATACTCTGATTGCCCTCACCTAACTTTCACAGGAGAGCAACCGTCTCCTGTGTATTAGTTTCCTAGGGCGGCTGTAACAAAGAACTGCAAACTGGGTGGCTGAGAACTGCAGACATTTATCTTGTCACAGCGCTGCAGGCCAGATGTCCACAGTCAAGGTGTCCTCAGGGCTGTGCTCCCTCTGAGACTCTCCTTTCCTCTTCCAGCTTCTTGTGGCGGCCCTCAATCCTTGGCCACGGGGAGATGGGGAGAGAGGAGAGAAGAGAAGAGGAGGGGAGGGGCGGGGAGGGAAGGAAAAGGAAAGGAAAAGAAGGGAAAGGAAGAGAAGAAACATTGATCAGTTGCCTCCTGTACACGCCCTGAGCAGGGATCAAACCTGAAACCCAGGTCTGTGCCCTGACGGGGAATCCAATGTGCAGCCAACCTTTTGGTGTATGGGATGAAGCTCCAACCCACTGAGCCACATGGGTAGGGTGGTCTTTTTTGTTCTTATGAAGACACCTGTCCTATTGGATTCAGGGTCCACCCCTACTGCAATACGACCTCCTCGGAATGAATTGCATTGCAATGGCCCTATTTCCAAATAAGGTCACACTCTGAGTTCCTGGGGATTAGGACCTCATTATACCTCTTTTGGGGGGCACAATTTAACCCGCTCCCGGAAATACGCCCGGCGCTCCATCTGCAAAACAGTGATGCCTCTTGCAAGTGTTAGAACATTTCTCAGCACCAGCTCTGAGGCAGGTACTGTGCATGAGGTGGAATTGTCATCTCGGCGTTACAGGTGAGGCGTCTGACCCTTCCATGGGTAGAGAGGTCAAGTAGCTTGCGCACAGCTGGCCTGGGAACCAGGCTGTGAAACTCCAAACCTCACGCCACGCCCACGGGTTTCCCAGGGCGGTTCTTCCCGGGGCCTCAAGGTGGCGCCAAAGAGCAAACGCGGATTCCCGCACTTGGTGTTTAAAATTCCCTTCTTCGGGGCTCAGGTCAAAGTTGTAAGTGCGCACGAACTACCAGGGTATTTTGCTAAAATGCAACTCCTGATTCAGTTGGTCTCGGGAGGAGCCAAGAACGTTCGTTTCTAACAAATTCCCTGGGGGATGGCGATAGATGGAGCCCAATGGCTCTTTTCTAATATTCCTAATGATTAGAGAAGCAACTCCCAGGCTCCGTGCCCTGCCCTTTGTCCCCCTTGACGCTCACGGGCCGCCCCGTGAGGTGGCTCCATGCCACAGAGCAGGAAACAGATGCAGATCTGAATCCAGCCGGTCTGCTTCCCCGGGGCGCTTCTGTAGTACAGGACGGACACTGTCCGTGGGGGCCCCGGGCCAGGGCCTGGGGTAGGGGTGAGGGGGTGGGGAGAGAGGTGAGGGGATCTGGAAGTGGAGGGAGAGGGAGCGGGTCAGCTAAGAACGCTCCTCCACCTTGGACTGCCTCCCTCCTCCCCACTTCTCACCACGGAATTCTCTCTCCATATACTTGTACATATATCTCTATCTCTATCTATCCATATCTATATCTATCTAATTTTAGTCCCTCTTCCCATCTTTCTAAGTTCTTCCGAGCCTTTCTCTATGATTCTGTTTCAGCCTCTTTTTCAAAACTCCCCAAAGTGCAAGCACTCTCTCTTTCTCCCTCTCTTTAAACCTGAGTCCTCCTTTCAATAGTTTCTAGTCTCTCTTTCTTTAATGCTCTCAGACTCCTCTCTCTCCCTTGCTGTGGCCCTAGGTCCCCAAGTGTGATTTTTTTTTAAGACAGAAAGGAAGGGAGGGAGAAAGAGAGGGAGAGAAACACCAATGTGTGGTTGCCTCTCACCTGGCCCCCACTGGGGACCTGGCCTGCAACCCAGGCATGTGCCCTGACTGGGAATTGAACCGGCGACACTTTGGTTCCCAGCCCATGCTCAATCCACTGAGTTACACCAGCCAGGGCCCCAAGAGTGATTTTTGTTGGCTCCAGGGCGTTGTGGTTTCAGAAATGGAGCCAGATGCACCTCAGCCTGCTGACTTGGGAGCCTCCTTCCTGAAGTTCCTGTCGGAAACCTGGAGAGGTGAACTGCAGTGAGGTGTCTGGCACTCAGTACATAGATATGAGCTGTCATCATGATGACTATGATTACTAATAAAAGCTAAACCCACAGCAGTCTCTCTGCAGCCAACAATTCGATACTTATCGGGTGTGTGGAATGCATGTGGAAAATACTCCCACTCACAAAACTGAGGCCACTCCCTGACCTCGGTTTCTAGCCAGGATCAACCACCCCAACAGTGAGGACACGGGGTGGAGGGCACACCCGTGTTCTGAGCCACACCTTATGACGCTTCCTGGGCTACGATTGTGGCGTCTTGGAGATCCCGAGCCAATTCTGTGCACCCTAGGCGGGTATGGAATCCAGCGAGAAGCAGCCACAGTTGGGTTAGATGAAGTGTTAATTTGCTAAGCCAGGGATATAAAATAGTATCCGGAGGTGCCCACAGGGAGCAGCAACACTGCGTGCGTGCTCTCTCTCTGGGCTTCCCTAACCCCGCATGGGGCTCACCCCCAAGACACAGTCCTTGCAAGGTGTGGCCTGATGGTTTTACAAGCTTCTGCTTAAAAAAAAAAAGATTTTATTTATTTATTTTTAGACAGAAGGGAAGGGAGGGAGAAAGAGGGAGGAAAACATCAATGTGTGGTTGCCTTTCGTTCGCCCCCTACTGGGGACCTGGCCCGAAACCCAGGCATGTGCCCTGACTGGGAATTGAATCGGGGACCCTTTGGTTCTCAGCCCGTGCTCAGTCCACTGAACCACACCAGCCAGGGCTATAAGCTTCTTCTGACTCCCTTTAGACCCTAGGTGCAGAGGCTGAAGAGCATATGCATCTTTATCATCACTGATTTGTACAGAATCCTTTTTTACTTTTCACTCCCTCCCTCCGTTTCACAGAATGGGCAGTGTGGTTCTTATGGGCCTGTAATTTTCATTTATGTAGTTGGCATTAGATTATGTGTCTCTTACCTTACGTCACTTTTCAAACAGCGTTGTGATTTTAAGGCCCGTCCACGTTGCTGTGTTCATGCATCTGCCCTTGGTGTATCCAAGGCCACGGTGCCACCCACACGTTTACCCAACAGCCCTCCCCACCCCCCCACCCCCAGCCCCGGGGATGGAGATCTGCAGGCTGCCAGCTCCCAGCCGCTGCAAAGAACACTGCAAGGCACATCTTTGCACGTGTTTCCTTGTGGGTGTGTAAGTATTCCTTTGGGAAGTGTATCCAGGAGAGAAATTGTTGAATCATAGACCGAGTCGTCATGTAATTCCATGAAATCGTGCCACATCTTTCCTCAGAACCGCAGGCACCACCTGAGTGCCCTGAAGTCTGTCCATCTCTGACCTCGCTTGACCCTCTCCGACCTTTGCCTTTTCTCCAGGCTAATGGGAGCAAAGTGATATCTCCTTGTTTCTATTTACATTCATTCCCCTGATAACTAATGCGTGTGAACATCTCCCTCGAATGCTAGCGTTCGCAGTTCTGTTTCTGCAAATTGCTGCTTCCCATCCTTTACTCACTTTCCACAGGGTATCCACCTTTTTTCTAATTAATTCACAGACGCTTCTTGAATCTTAATGTAATTTAATTTTTTAATTCTCGCCCGAAGATATTTTGTTACTGATTTTGAGAGAGAAAGAGAGAGGAAGAGAGAGAGGGAGAGAGAGAGACATTGATGTGAGAGAGAAACATAGATTGGTTGCCTCCTGCACATCCCCCGACGAGGGATTGAACCTGCAACATTCTGGTGTACTGGACAATGCTCCAACCAACTGAGCCACCTGACCAGGGCGGTGCTTCTTGCATCCTATAGGTTCTAGTCCCTTGTCCATTTCTCACGTTACAAATAGCTTCTCCCATTCTGACAATTGCCTGTTAATGGTCCCTTCTACCCTCTAACTCTGGCTCTTAATCAAATTTTTTTTTTAAGATTTATTTTTATTTATTTTTAGAGAGAGGGGAAGGGAGGGAGAAAGAGAGGGAGAGAAACAGAGAAACAGCAATGTATGGTTGCCTCTCACATGGCCCTCATGGGGACCTGGCCCGCAACCCAGGCATGTGCCCTGACTGGGAATCGAACCAGGACCACTTGGTTCCCAGCCCGCGCTCAATCCAGTGAGCTACACCAGCCAGGGCCCTCTTAATCAAATTTAATCAATGACATAATCAAACTAATCAATGTTTTGTCCTAGGATCTGGGCTTTATTTTTTAAAAGATTTCATTTATTTATTTTTAGAGAGAGGGGAAGGGAGGGAGAAAGAGAGGGAGAGAAACAGCGATGTGTGGTTTCCTCTCACATGCCCTCGCTGGGGACCTGGCGTGCAACCCAGGCGTGTGCCCTGACTGGGAATCGAACTGGGACTTCTTGGTTTCCAGCCCATGCTCAGTCCACTGAGCTACACCAGCCAGGGCTGGGCTTTTGAAGTTTTAAGAGTCATTGCTTGTCACGGAGATCCAAAGATATCCTCCTCGATTTTCTGCGATAAACTTTCACATATGGGTCTTTAAGACACGTGGAGTCTTTATCTTCATGGGTGGAGTGACAGAGGAATCTAGGTTTATTTCCTTATTTTGCATTTTTATTTTATTTGTCTTTTTCCCATTTTAACTTATTTTTCAGCTACAGTTGACATTCCCTATTATTTTATATTGGTTTCCGGTGTACAGCATAGTGATCAGACATCTAAACAATTTACAAAGCATTCCCCTAGGTAAGTCTTGTACCCACTTGGCACTGTGCATAGTTATTACAATAATGTTGACTATTTTCCCTAGGTTTATTTTCTTCCGCACAGTGAGACAGTTTTCCCTGCACCGCGTACTAAGCAGACTGTCTTCCCACTCTTCTTTTGGGTTGCTACTTTATCATATTTTATATATAGTAGATAATATTATGCTGAGTTCTCACGGGCTTCTTTCGAAGCTCCTTCTTTGGTCAGTTGTTTGCTCTTGCATTAATGCCACGCTTTTTTCTTTTTCAAATACGTGAATCGTGGTTTGTAGTATGTCTTCATATCTCGTAGGGCAAGAAGCTTATTTCTTGCACCACCACGGCCCTATTCTCTCGCCACTTACATCACCAGGCAGGAAACACACTGATCCTCTCCACCCTTGGTGGAGACTGCGTCCAGGTTCCCATCCCCTCCCGCATCTCTGGGGGTGGCCTCCCATACCAGAAAAGACACAGACGCGGAGACACAGGCAAACCTGCCCAGGAAAATTGGCTCAATGTCTTAGCTCCGCTTTGAGTTCCTTGAAATTTCATTCCCCCCGTCTCGTCCATCTTGGTGTACTGAAAACCAGTGACAGCAGCCCAGGTCCTTGAGGATTTGTCTCTGTTTCAAGCCCAGATAGATATCAGGAGTCCATGCTGGGAGCAGGTGCGTAAGCAAGTCAGCAAACAACAACAACAACAAAAAAAACAAAAAACGCTGGCTTCTTCTTACTGCTTGTGGTCCCATCTTTGTCCTGTGCTTTATATCCTCAGGAAAAACCACCTCAGGACACCTGTGTCCCAGGTGAGAAGAAGGGGGAGGTCCAAACATATGCCCTCTCTTTTCTCAGCAAAAGAAAAACTTCCCAGGGAAACCCAGCCACTAGGTTTCAGCTTCATGGCTTAGAACCAGGTCACGTGGCCACCCATGGGCAGGGTGACTCTTTAACTGGGTCACGTGCCGCCCTGAGTAATAGTTGGCCTCTGAGGACAAAGCACTTGGGGAGAATCATTACCTTATCTCCATTTCGCCCAACTTGCCCCGTGCGGAGTCAGACTAGTTCATCCACCTCAGCCTCCCTGCTCACACAGCTTCCCCGGGATGTCTCCTTCACCCCGGAGCCTACACCTGACCCTGGGTGGGTCTGGGTTCTGTTGTCAGGAGGCAGAAACATGGAGATGAAATGAGCAGAGAATCGAGCTCACTGCTTCTCCCAGACGTTTGTTCATAATTCACGCAAATGTTACATCAGCGCATTACCTTTAAACTGGGCAAAGAGTCTAGACACTCCCTAAATGGCCATTCACAGTAAATATCGGCAAATAAATTGCAGTACCTTTACACCATAGGTTACTGCGCAGCCGTGGACATTTACAACTGCAGACAAAAATTTAAAGGAACCACACAAATAAAAGAGAGAACAAAACACGCTCTGGCTGGTGTGGCTCAGTGGATTGAATGCCAACCTGAGAACCAAAGAATCACTGGTTTGACTCCCAGTCAGGGCACATGCCTGGGCTGTGGGCCGGGTCCCCAGGAGCGGGTGTGCAAGGGACAGCCACACACTGATGTTTCGCTCCCTCTCTTTCTCCCTGCCTTCCCCTCTAAGAATAAATAAATAAAATCTTTAAAAAAAGAGAGAGAATGCCCTGGCTGGTGTAGCTCAGTGGATTGAGCGCGGCATGGGAACCAAAGTGTCCCGGTTCGATTCTCAGTCAGGGCACATGTCTGGGTTGCGGGCCAGGTCCCCTGTGAGGGCCATGTGAGAGGCAACCATACATTGCTGTTTCTCTCTCTGTCTCCCTCCCTTCCCCTCTCTCTAAAAATAAATAAAAATAAAATCTTAAAAAAAAAATAAAAAAAGAGAGAATGAAACAAATACCTTGTGATTTTATTTAGATAGATTTATTATATTCCCGTAAACCTATCTAGACAAACACATTTATATATTTCTTCATGCCAAGCCTAACTCAACTGGTGTTGGTTGCTCAGGGAATCTTCAAGGCTGGTCTCCGTGTGCGTTTGATTTCCACGGGTTCCTGGGATCCACCCAGGCTGTCCCCACCTCAGAACCTTTGCTCTTGTCCTTCTGTCTGTGTGAAACAGAAGGCCCCCAGACGTTCATGAGGGTGGTCACTGTCACCCTGCAGATCTCGGCTCAAATGCTACCCGCTGGTGTCCCAGGGCTGCTGTAACAAATTACCACAAATGTAGAGGCTTAAAAACAACACAACTTTATTCTCTCACAGTTCTTGTGGTCGGAAGTCCAAAATGAGTCTGTGGGCCGTAGTGGAGACTTTGGTGGGCGGGGTGGCAGCTTCTGGAGGATCTGGGGGGAATCCCTTCCCCAGCTATTCCGGCCCCTGCAGGCCCCTCCCTTCATCACCAAAACCAGCAGCTTAGAATCTCTCATTCTGCCTGCTCCACTCCCCCCAGTCTCTTTTGGGATTGTAATGGCCTCACCCAGATAAGCCTTCTATCTCAAGATCCTTAACTTGATGACTTCTGCAAAGTCCCTTTGCCTATAGACGGTCCCGTTTTATGGGTTTAAGGATGGGGACCTCTTTGGGGGTGGCCATTACACTGCCCCCCACTCCCTGCACAACCGTCCAGAGTAAACCAGGCCCTTCCCCCAATATTTCTTCTCTTTTCTTTGTGTCCGGTTCTCATTTTATTCCTATCCTTTACGTATTCACCATCGCACCTAATGGATCTGTCTCTGTCCTTACTGTCTGTCTTTGCCTGGCGAAGGGGTTCTGAGAGGCAGGGATTTCTTTCCGTTTGGCCTGTGAAAGGGTTCCTGGCCCCTGAAACGTTTCTGGCACACAACAGCCAGACGCTCGATCAATATTTGTGAAGAAAAGCAGCAGCAAGCACAGGCGTAGAGAGGGGGAAGGGACTCGCTCCCAGCTGCCCGGCCATCCAGGGAGTGCGGCAGGGAGGAGACCACACACACAGGCCACTTCTCCTTGCACACTTTATTTCTGGCCATTCTGGGAAATGTCCCCAGGATCTGACTGGAGAGATGGGAGCAGTCCACTCGTCGGGGAAGGGAGACCCCGGAAACTCGGGGGACTGGAGCTTAACATCCCCAACTTCCTCCGGAAGGAATGCGGGGTTCTGGAGGGAGTATCAGGTCCCTGCAGGGGTGAGGGCTTGCAGTGGGAGGGAGGCCCCAGAATGCCGGGTGCTGGGATGACTCATGAGTTGGCTTGGATGGTGTCCTGGATCCACTTGGTGAACTTGCAGAGGTTGGTGTAGACCCCAGGTTTGTTGGGTTTACCGCAGGGGAAGTCTCCCCAGGACACGAGTCCCTGTAGTGTTGTGTCACAGACCACAGGTCCCCCGGAATCACCCTGTGGGGGAGAAAGGGAGGTGCAGAGAGAAGAAGTGTGGGGGGGTGGTTGTTACCTTTTACCCCCATAGCTCCGTGACTATGTCTATGAGATAGTAACTATCCTGCATCCACCGTGTAAAAGAAATGTATCCCCGCCATGTTACTTTGTATTCCATCCTAGAGATCACCCTCCCTTTGATTTCTCCTCCCTCCTTAATCTACCACCAACGGATATCCTGTAGTCTTCCTTATCTTCTCCACTGATTCTAGCAATGAAACAAACTACAGTGCTGATATTCCCTGGAGCATTTTCTCAATCTTTTGAGATTTGCTTCTGGGTCTGGCGGCTCCAATAAACTCTTTAAACCTTAGTTGAGGTTTGGTGCCTCTTTCGGAGACAGAACTGCCCACTTGGACTAATCAGGCTTGCTGATCCTTAATTCTCCACAGCTAGTAATTATTCTCCTATACTAACACTCGCCAATCTGTACTGCCATTTCTTATTTATGTTTATACACAATACGAATGGGGACACAAAGCCCGGCATCAACTACAAGGAAGCCTAAGACCTGGCTGCTTTCCCCGCGCGCAGACACTGCTCCAAGGCAGAAGAGCGTTACTCCTCGGAACTCTAAATTTCGACTTCCTTGGGGCTGAATCTTTCTCATGATTTTTGGTTTAAGATCCCTGCAGAGTTTCTTTGGAGAGGCAGCCAGTTAAGTGCGCTGAGCCTTGGCTCCTTGTCTGTCAGATTGGGCTAATAATAAGAACACTTAAATGACTTCATCAGCTGGTGCAGGTGAACCACTGAAAATGGTGTCCAACTGTCAGCTGCTGTCCTTACTACACTATTCATAGTGATATTGTCGTTATTATTTCTTGCTTTTAGTGGCCAAAGCCAGACCACATGCTGGTGTGAAAAAGCAGCATGTCGTCTGCACACAAGGCCAAACCGAATCCAAAAAACAAAACAACCCAAACTTGCCTTAGAGAAAGGCTAAATGGCTTAAAATGCTGCCATTCCAATTAGACCTTTTTTATTCTGATAACCACCCCCCCAACTCCTCTGTCCAGACGTGCGTGCTTCTACTGTGAAATGAGGAGACCCGGGGAACTGTTGAAAGAGTCACATTTGTAAAATTTGAGGAGAGGGGGGAGCTTAAGAGCATGATCGTTTATATCCCGGTAGAACCGTCGAGGGTCTGAGTACAGGGGAAGGCTCCTGATTGCTGTATCAGTTCAACTTTAATTGCTGTCATCCTCAATGGATACCTGACTTCCACGAGAACAGAGGAAAGCTGTGTGTGGGAGATCAGGAAGTATCACTGAACATTGGCCTCCATCTGTCTCTCCAGCCTCGACTCCCACCGGCCCCATCTGCGCCCCCCGACACTGTCCCCAGACACAGTGGCTTCTTTCTGTTCTTTGAATCAGCCAAAGTTCTTCCTGCCTCAGGGCCTTTGCACAGGCTCTGCTTTCCCTGTAACCTTTGCAAGGTTGGCTCTTTTGTGTCATTCAGTTCCTGCTCAAATGCTACCTCTCCAGGAGGCGCTCCCAACCATCGCTTTGACTACTGCCCCTATCACTTGCTATTGTAAAACTATGTTTTATTTTCTGCATAGCCCTTGCCACTCTCTGAAATTACTCTATTTAGGCAGTTTCTTGGCCATGTTTTTTTTCCCCCCACCTTTATGCTTCTCCCGCCCTTTCAGCAACTTTATTATCAACATTCTATACTAACAGTTCCTTCTCTCTTTTTAAAAAGTACCTAGCATGGGTTTCTGGACATCTGTCTTACCAGCATTTGCTGAAAAACTTTCATGCTACAAGGCACATGACTGCTATCTGCTTGAAATTTGCCAAAATAAATAGGCAAAACTGTGATGTCTACTTTGTGAAGGGTGCCCTTTCGATTTGATCTCTGTGCAGTGGCCAACCTGCCCAACCACACAAAGCAGCCTTAAGCTGTCTCTCTCGATCTGCACGGCCTTATCCAGTGACCACCAGCCGCATGAGGTTGGGGGCAAGTGGAAATGGTTAACCCAAATCGAGATAGGCTGTCGGTCACACTGGCTTTCAAAGGCTTCCTATTGAAAAAAAAAAAGAACGTAAAATATCTCATTCATAATGATTTCATATTAATTACATTTTGAAATGATGGCGCTTGAGAGACATGGGGGTAAATATAATATATTATGAATATTGTTAATTTCACCTGATTATTTTTACTTTAAAAAAATGCTGCTATTGTGCTATGGCCGGGTGGCTCGGTTGGTTGGAGCATCATCCCATACCCTGAAAGGTTGCAGGTTCAATCCCCGGTCATGCCACATACCTCTCCCACTCAAGGGATTGTATGAGAAGCAACCAATGGATGTTTCTCACATCAATGTGTGTGTCTCTCTCTCTCTTTCTACTTCTCTCTCTAAGATCCATGAACATATCCTTGGGCGAGGATTAAAAAAATGTTGCTACCGAAAAGTTTAAAATTACACGCACGCCTCCCATTGGATTCTTCTGGGCAGCACTGTTCCATGCTATGAGCCCTGTGAAAACAGGGACCCTAAACTGATCTGGTCATCGCTGGATCCTCAGCAACGTAGCCAGGTTCCCGATTCCGCGGTCAGCACACGGCGTGTATCTGACGAACACACAGGGATGTCTCAGTCCTCACCTGGCAGGAGTCTCTGCCTGCTTCGTCGCCAGCACAGAACATGGTGTCATCTATCTGTCCCGGGTAGGCTTCCTTGCACTTTTCGTGAGTTAGCACGGTGATGTTCAAGCACTGGAGGACCTTGGGGTAGTTAACTGTCAAACAGGGACAGACAGAGGAGGACCGCAGTGAGTGCAGGAGACAGACGGGGAGGGGAGGAGTGCTCAGACAGAGACAGGGAGAAGGCGGGCGTGGAGGAGCCTCAGGAGGGACCTGGACACTCACCCTGGGGACTGCTGGTTGTTCCCCAGCCAGACACTAAGCAGCTAGTCCCAGCAGGTGGACAACGGGAGGAAATGTTGATGGGCTTGACATGCTCAGTCTCATAGATCTTTCTGTTCAGTTTGATGAGCATAAGGTCATTGCCGTGGGCAGGGTGGGAGTAGCCAGGGTGAGGGATGGTCTTGACCCCTCGAAACATCTGCTGCCCTTGTTCATACATGGGCGACAGGGAATGGTGGCCAAGACGGATTCTGAAAACTCTGAGGAAGACGGTGCAGGTTACCACCAACCCTGAATTCTATCCCGGTATCCAGTACCCACCACAGCTCCAAAGCGAGTCCCAACCCCGGGTCCACACCCCATCCTCAACCCCAACCCCATCTTTTTTTTTTTTTTTTTTAAAGATTTTATTTATTTATTTTTAGACAGAAGGGAAGGGAGGGGGAAAGAGATGGAGAGAAACATCAGTGTGTGGTTGCCTCTCCTGTGGCCCCCACTGGGGACCTGGCCTACAACTCAGGCATGTGCCCTGACTGGGAATTGAACCAGCGACCCTTTGGTTCACAGCCCGCGCTCAGTCCACTGAGCTACACCAGCTAGGGCCTCAACCCCATCTTTATCTCCAACCCCATGCCCATCTCCCCCTCTCCTCATCTCCCACTCCCCACCACCCCGTCCCCAGCCCCCACCTGAATCCTTCTCCTACAGAAGCCCCCAACCTCAAACCCAACCATCTCCAGCCCCACCCGTAACTAATCGCAGCCCCATCCTCGATCCCACACCTATTCCCAATGTCAGCTCTGCCCTCACACCACCCCAGTTTCCATCCGCTTCCAATTCTAGAGCGAACCCTAATTCTATCTCCGTCCCAAACCGTTGTGCATGGGTGCCCATCCCCATTCCCAACCTCAAACCCAGCTCTAAACCCATTTCTAATCCCTTCCCCGCCCCCAAACCATCAACATACGCATTCCCAACCCTAAACCCAACCCGTTCCTAACTCCCATCCCCTCCCACAGCCCAGCTTCACCCCTTCCCCACGCCGCTCTTTCCTCCCTACTCCGTCTTCACTGCCACCCCCAACTCTACCTCCGCTTGCTCCTTCGCCCCCAGCCCCTCCCGCCAGCCCCTGCCTCCACGCTCCTTCCCGTTCGCCCTTCCCCAGCCCCGGCCAGCCCTCCCCTCGGAGCCCCACTCACTTCTTCCGGCAGTGGGCGGCGGTGAGCAGCCACTGCGGGTGCACCAGCACCGCCCCGCAGTACAGCTGGCTGGGCTGCAGCAGCAGCGAGGCCTGCCACGGCTGCGCGTCCCGCTCGCAGTCGGTCCCGTTGACGATGCGGCTGCTGCTGCCGCTGCCGCCGCTGCCGTTGTCCCTCTGGGTGTCCCCTCGGGCCTCAGCCCCAAAGTCCTGGGTGCTCCCGGAGGCCCCCGTGGCAGGGGCGTTGTTGCAAGAGACAAAGTCGTTTGCAAGAACAGGCTCTGCGTGCAGAAAACGGGCGGGAAGGGGCTCGAGGGTAGAGCTTGGACTCAGAAGGTCTTAGGATGTCAGATCCTTCCCTCCTTCCTCCCTCCTTCCCTCCTTTGTTTTGTTTTGTTTTGCTTTTTGGATGTCTGATTTCTGAAGGGTGCTTTTGTTGAGAAAGCGGGACTAGGGGTTTAGGGGCAGGGCCAGGGGCTTAGGGGCGGGACTAGGGGTTTAGGGGCGGAGCCAGGGATATAGGGCGGGATTAGGGGTTTAGGGGCGGGGCCAGGGCTCTAGAGGCAGAGCTTGGAGAAGTGTCGAATCCCTGAGAGGGAGCGACGCTTAGAACTCCAGGGCAGTGTCCAGGTTCAGGGGGTGAGACCGGGCTCTGACTGCATCTCCATGTTCCTAGGAGTGGTTAGAGCTTCGTGAGTGGGGACCAGGGACGGTAGAAATTGGACCTTGGGGTGGAGCCAAGAGTCAGGGGGTGGGGCCTGCGGATACGCCAGATAAAGGGGTTTAGAGGTAGGACCTGGTTTCAAGAAGTGTGGTCAGGCCTCCGTGAATGGGGTCAGGGCTGGATGTGGGAGGGGCCTGGAACCGACTAGAGTAGGGCCAAGACCAGGGTCACATGGGGGAGTCCTCCAATAACTAGCTTTGAATTTGGGAGAAGATGTGGGGCTGGGTTCTACCACTTGAGGACAGGAGGTGGTGCCTGGCTGAAACGGGGGGAGTCCCAGAGGCTGGGCCCCGCCAGGGGTGGGCAGGAGCCAAGGGCCCCCGCCTGGAGATGTGTCATCACTCGAGGCGTGGCTGAGGAGAAGGGCTGGCGTCAGAACACACAGGTGGGAGGAGAAGGACGGGGAGGGGGCGAGCTCAGCTTGGGGGGCGCCGTGGAGCGGAGAGCAGGGCTGGTTTTCTGCATTCTCAAACACAAGCGGTCCTGCTGAATGCTCCTCCCACACCCACACCTACAGACGCCCGTACCTGACTCCATCACCAGCCCTTCCCCCCCGCCCCGTTTGTTCAATTGTTGCAGAGACACGCATCGTCGCCCCAGGGACAGCCACACACACAGCTCTGGTGCTATGCACACTTCCGAGGTACACGCACTCAGGGGAGGCCCAGCCTGATCTCACCCCCACCCCCGCCGTGTCTCGGGGACGGGTCTATATGCCTCCTCTGCACCCGTGTGCAGACTGCTCCCTAGACTTCTGCACACAGGCGTGACGGCCCCGTGACAAGATCACACTCAGTGGCCCCAGCATGGCGCACCTGGCACCACCCACTTTCACACAGCCACTGTCTCAGAGGGGCAGCCACTTCTGCACACTCGATCCGCTGGGGCAGGGGCGGCAACTCCACGCACAACTGCACTGCCGCACATGCAGCTCCGCGCAAACACGCAGTCACGTGCGACGGCCCGTGGGCAGAGCCTCAAGTAGCTCCACGGTCATCAGTGGCATCACACACAAGCTTGCACCCAGACACAGTCACACAATCACAAACATGGACACGGACTCACACTCACGCAGTCCTGGAGCCAGCCACACGCAGTCCCCCTGGGAGAGGCACCCCAGGGCCACACAGTCACCCACAGCGTGGTCATGCACACACGGGGTTCTGGTTACCTGTCACCCTCAGAGTCAGAGCTGTGATCAGGGCACCAATCATCCACATCCAAGGGGGTCCTGTTGTAGCCATGGTCACTGCACCTGGCAGGGAAGGCCAGAGAAGGGGGAGGCGCAAGTGATTATGGGAACCCGGCCCCCCCATTCCTCCCCCATCCCTTTCCCCAGGGCAGAGAGGGACCAGGTGGACACTGCCCACCATCAGCGCCGAGCTGAACTTTGGGAGACTCCACATCCAGACATCCAGCACCCCTCCAGTCCGGGCGAGGAGGGAGGACAGAGAAGAGAGAGCTGCATTCAAGACCAGAGCCAGACGCGGAGACGCCTGTCGCTCGCAGTCCCCCTCCCCTGGCCTCACCTGCGCGTGTCCCCCGGGTAGGGGGTGGGGAGCCTGCTCCCAGCTCAGCCGCAGACTTCTCGGGCCTGCGCCGTCCTGCCGCCGCTCCTCGCCGGCTCCGGCACCGGGACGGGGTTATAACCACCCACTGCCGCCTGGGGCGCATTCCCGGGGAGTGAGGCGCCCTGCCGGGCCTTAGCAATCACTCCTCCGGCCTGCCCCCCACGTCCACCCCCAGAGCACCCCCCACCCAGTCGCGAAAGTCACTCCCTACCTCCCAGGCCCCGGGATGGGGAGGGGTCTCCGCTCTGGGGGCGCTTCTTGGCGCGAGGGTTTTTCTTTCTTCCCCGCGCCTTCACTCACCCTGCGTACCATCTTTCCCACCTCCGTCTCCGCGTTTTCAAACTCTTCTGCCCTTCCTTCTCTCTCTTTCTGCTTCCTTCCCTCTGGGTCTTTCCGAGTCTCTTTCAGTATAAGGCGCCCGCGGAGTATCACTTTTTGAGTCTCTCTCTCTCTCTCTTTCTCTCTCTCTCTGTCAACTTCCCTGCCCCCACCCCCGTGTAAGGATCCCTGTCCGCGTCTCCACGTGCGTTTCTCGGTCCCAGCCTCTCTGGCTTTCTCTGTCTCTGTATCTGGTTCTTATCTGCGTCTCCACGATCCTCCCTCTTTTTAAAAGATTTTATTTATTACTTTTCAGAGAGAGGGGAAGGGAGGGAGAGAGGGAGAGAAACAGCAATGTATGGTTGCCTCTCACATGGCCCTCACTGGGGACCTGGCCTGCAACCCAGGCATGTGCCCTGACTGGGAATCGAACCGGGACCCTTTGGTTCCCAGCCCGCGCTCAACCCACTGAGCTACACCAGCCAGGGCTCTCCCTCTTTTTAATGGTTCTGAATACTTTGTATGTCAAATATACTTTGGAATTCTCAAGCTTGCTTTATTATTATTTTTAAATGATAAGTACTTTGCTTTTTAAATTTTACTTTTTTGATTATGCTATTACAGTTGTCCTGATATGGCCCCCTTTGTCCCTCTCCACCCAACACCCCTCACTCCCTCAGGCAATCCCCCCACCATTGTCC
The DNA here is from genome assembly GCA_004026765.1 of Micronycteris hirsuta. NCBI lineage: Eukaryota > Metazoa > Chordata > Mammalia > Chiroptera > Phyllostomidae > Micronycteris > Micronycteris hirsuta. The sequence goes on along the minus strand of PVJI01009938.1, from coordinate 3,769 downwards.
ATGGCCATGGGTCCATCCATACAAGTACTCCATTTCCTGTGCTGTACTTCACATCCTCATGGCTATTCTGTAACCACCTACTTGTCCTTCTTAAGCCCCTCACCTCTTCACCCATTCCCATCTGGTAACCCTCAAAACGCTTTCTGTATCCATGATTCTGTCTCTGTTCTTGTCTGCTTAGTTTATTTTTCAGGTTCAATTGTTGATAGATATGTATTTTTGCCATTTCATTGTCTATAGATTTGATCCTCTTCTTTTTCTTATATAAGTTCCTTTAACGTTAATTTCCTGTAATAATGGTTTGGTGATCATGAACTCCTTTAGCTTTTCTTGTCTGGGAAGCTCTTTATCTTCCCTTCGATTCTAAATGATAGCTTTGCTGGGTAGAGCAATCCTGGCTGTAGGTCCCTGCTTTTCATGACTTTGAATATTTCTTGCCAATCCCTTCTAGCCTGCAAAGTTTCTTTTGAGAAATCAGCTGATAGTCTTATGGGTACCCCCCTTTAGGTAACTAACTTCTTTTCTCATCTCCTTTTAAGATTCTCTCTTTATCTTTATCCTTTGGCATTTTAATTATGATGTGTCTTGGCACGGGCCTCTTTTCATTCATCTTGTTTGGGACTTTCTCTGTTTCCTGGACTTGCATGTCTATTTCCTTTGCCAAATTAAGGAAGTTTTCTTTCATTATTTTTTCAAATAAATTTCCAATTTCTTGCTCTTTCTCTTCTCTTCATGGCACCCTTATGACGTGAATGTTGGAATGCTTAAAGTTGTCCCAGAGGCTGCTTACACTATCCTCATTTTTTTTGGATTTTTCTTCTTCTTCTTCTTGTTCTGATTGGTTGTTTTTTGCTTCCTTGTGTTCCAAATCATTGATTGGATTCTCAGCTTCATCCATTCAACTGTAGTTTCCCTGTAAGTTTTTCTTTATTTCAATTAGTGTAATCTTTGTTTCTGACTGGATCTTTTTTATGCTGCTGAGGTCCTCACTAAGTTCCTTGAGCATCCTTATAACCAGTGTTTTGAACTCTGCATCTGATAGATTGCTTGTCTGCATTTTGTTTAGTTCTTTTTCTGGAGTTTTGATCTGTTCTTTCATTTGGGCCATGTTTCTTCGTCTCTACATATTGGCAGCCTCCCTGTGTTTGTTTCTATGTATTAGGTAGAGCTGCTTTGACTCTGTGTCTTGGGAGCATGACCTAATGTAGTAGGTGTCCTGTGGGGTCCAGTGGCACAGCCTCTCCCATCACCCAGGCTGGGTATTCAAGGTGTGCCCTTTGTGTGGGCTGACTACACCCCCTTTTGTAGTTGAGCTTTGATTGCTGTTGGCAGGTCAATGGGAGGGATTTACCCAGGCTACAAGGACTGGCTGTGACCACTGACTACCACCTTTGCCCTCTGTGGAGGATCAGCTGTGCAGGGGCAGGGTGGTGGTGCTCCAGCATGGTCTGTAGCTTTCCACTGGGTGCACTGGCCCCTGGGGTTTCCCAGGCCACGCAGACCAAGGTCAGCCCCCGTCTGTGTTTTGCCTAAAACCACCCTGCCTGAGCTATAAAGCAATCTGAGAGGGCTGCTACTTGTGCTGGGCTTGGAGATTCCCGGGGGAAACCAAGCTGTGAATCTAGGCTGGCTGCTGCAGGTGCTGGGCCTGGGGCTCACTGAGGCCAGTAGTTGTTTGTTTGAGAGGATTTAGGAAGTTGTGAAGCCTGAGCCAAGGCCAGCCATTCCTATGGAAAAGCAGCTTGGGTGAGCCTGTAAATTGGATGGGGTGGAGTTTCTTGGGATCTCCAAGGCAGGTCACACAGTGTTAGCCAGGTTGACCAAGTCTCAGAGATGGCACCAGCTTGTCAGCTCTGTGGGGAGAGGGTTTAGAAAAGGGACAATGGCCTCTGCTCGCCTCAATGCCAGACACATCAGCTCCTCCCTGTATACCACTGGTGCCTTTCAAGCTGCTACCCCGGTGCTGGAGCTCAGAGGGAGTGAGTCTAAGTACGTGAGTCTGTGTGTGGGTTCTTTAAGAGGAACTGCTTGGGGCTCCAGCTGTTTCTTCCACTGACTCAGTCCCCACTGGTTTTTGCAGCCAGAAGTTGTGGGGACCAGTCCATTCTTCCTGGCACTGGAACCCTGGGCTGGGGAGCGTGGTGTGGGGCTGGGACTCCTCATTCCTGAGATATTCTTCCTGAATTTTTATCCACTACACGTGGGTGTGGGACCAGTCCATTCCATGCCTGCACCCCTCCTACCAGTCTGGATGGATGTGGCTTTCTTTAATTCTGTAGCTGTCAGATTTCAGTTCAACTCAATTTCTGACAGTTCTGAGTGATTGTTGTTCTATATTTTAGTTGTGATTTTGATGTGGTTGTGCAAAGAGGGGAGCCAAGTTTGTCTATGCCTCCATCTTGTGTTTGTGTGATTCTTTTTTTTTAAAGATTTTATTTATTTATTTTCAGAGAGAGGGGAAGGGAGGGAGAAAGAGAGGGAGAGAAACATCAATGTGTGGTTGCCTTTCATGCGCCCCCTACTGGGAACCTGGCCTGCAACTCAGGCATGTGCCCTGACTGGGAATCGAACAGGTGACCCTTTGGTTTATAGGCTGGCACTCAGTCCACTGAGCCACACCAGCCAGGGTATGTCTCTGTGATTCTTAATTAATCTCTCTACACCTCTGGGTCTCTGCCTTTTCTCCCCTGCATCTCTTCTCTGTGACCCTGTCCTTTTCAGCCTCTCTCTCTGTGCTACTGGTTCTAAGTATCTGTACCTCTATGTCTTCCTGTCCCTCTGTCTCCTCCACTCTGAATTTTGAGCCCAGAAGACTCAGGCCACTTTACCAAGGGACCCCCTCAACCTTTTCTCCCTCCACCCTGGGGCTGGGACTAAGGAGCAGAAAAGGGCAGGGATCCAGTCTGTGCGGTGGCCCAGCTGCACAGCCAGGCGTGGATGAGGGTGCTGGGCAGGGCCACCCATCCCTGAGGAAACAAGCCAAGAGGCCAAGTAGGGGGGCGGGTGGCTCCTGGCCCTTTCAGAAATGGGGCACTGGGTGGGGAACCCAAAATGTGGCTTCTCCCTGGCTGGTCCACTGAGCTACACCAGCCAGGGCTCCCTCATTTCTTTGAGGGCCTCTAGTCTCTCCTCCTCCCTGCCCATTCCTCCCACCTCAGATGGACCCCCAGTGAGATCTTCCTAATAACAAGTTCCAACCTCCTCCTTCCTTTCCTCAAGGCCCTCAGGGTCAAGGCCAAATTTTTCTGCCTGGCATTCAAGGCCCAGCACCATCTTCCACTGACCTGTATTTCCAGTCACGTCCTCACTTCTCCTGCCTCAAACTCCAGCCGCCGCCATCCTGAGCCATGTGCCATCTCTGGGCACACTCCTGAGCTTTTCTAAAGGTTGTTCCCTCTAGGAGAATGCCATCCCCCCAACTTCTCCTTCAGCGAATTCATGTTCAGCCTCCCTCCCCCAGCACCCCAGCTCAGCCCCTCATCTTCTCTCCATGCACCATCACCTTGACCTCCTTCTGATCCCCAGCCCCTCCTACCTGGCCCATCCTACACATGTCTCCAGTGCTGCTCCTGCTCACAACCCTTCTATGACTCCCCATTACTGTCAGGAGGGAGTCCCAGCCTCTCAGCCTGGGGTTTGAGGTTGACCTGGTCCAGGCTACCCTCTCCCATCACTTTTGCCACACACAGTGGTCTCCCAACCCTCTCACCTTTCTGCTTTTACCCCCACAAAGGGAAGCTAGGGGAGAGAGCCACCCCTGAGGGCCAGC
>PVJI01009937.1:0-62833 GCA_004026765.1 Micronycteris hirsuta | reverse complement strand
TTTGCCAGATCTGGGAAGTTTTCCTTCATTATCTGTTCAAAAATACGTTCAATTTCTTGGTGTTCCTCTTGTCCTTCTGGCAGCCCTATGATCCGGATATTGGGTCGTTTACAAATGTCTCTGAGGTTCCTGAGACCCTCCTCATTTTTTTGAATTCTTGTTTCTTCCTTCTGGTCCACCCCATTGGTTTGAGATCCAATCTCCTTTTTTTTCCTGTTGGTTCCCTGTAAATCTTCCTCCATTATCCTTATCGTATTCTTCATCTGTTCAACTATTTGCGTCCACCTATCTTCCAGTTTTGTTAGCATTTTAATTACAAGCATTTTAAACTGCGCATCTGATGGGTTGACTAAGTCGTCATCTGTTAGTTGTAATTTGTTCTGATCTTTCATTTTGGCTATTTTCATTCTTTTTGTCTCGGTGCACTTGTCGGCTCGCAGGTGCCTGCAACCTGGGTCGCTTTTTGGAAGACGTTGCCTCTGGGGGCGGGACCTGGGAGGAAGCAATGGTGACCTCTGATCACCACGAGCTCCCGTCACTCCTCCTCTCCCCAGTTCCCCACCGCCTTTTCTGCCAGACTGGGTTCTGCTGGCTGAGCCCTGGCCTCTCTCCGGCAGCGTCACCAGCTTGCGGGATTCACCTGTTGTTCGGGGCCATGCCCTGTTCAGGCACTGTAGGCGTGAGTCTCTCCATGAGAGCTGCCTCTCACTCCATTCCTCCGCCCGGTACTGCCCCGCTTACTGGCCTGGATGTTCATCTTCTACCTCCTGGGTGTCGGACTTCCCTTCAGTTCGATTCTGTCCGTTCTGGTTGTTTAATTTTTCGCTACTGCGTTTGTTGTTTAGACACTCTGGATGTGTGGGCAGCGAGTGCGTCCACCTACGCCGCCATCTTGGCGGAAGTCCTCATGTCCTTTTTCTTAATAGAATTTAATAAAATGAGACAGGAGGGAGAATCACAAAAGGTTAAGAATAATAGACATGAAAGACTTGCTTAGAAAACTGGTGTAGACCCGTTTCTCATCTTGGATCCCTTCCTTGGCTCTGGTGTCAGGTGAGATGAGAAGTGTGTTCAGGAATTCCTTTTTTAAAAAAGATTTTATTTATTTATTTTTAGAGAGAAGGGAAAGGAAGGAAAAAGAGAGGGAGAGACACATTAATGTGTGGTTGCCACTAGTACGCCCCCAACCGCGGACCTGGCCTGCAACCCAGGCATGTGCCCTGACTGGTTATCAAACTGGTGACCCTGTGGTTCACAGGCCAGTGGCCAATCCACTGAGCCACACCTGAATTCCAGCCAGGACAGGAATTCTTTCCAAGACTATCACAGTACCTAGGATAGACTTTTGATAAATCATTTCCATACCCATATATGATACCAGGCCAACCAAGGGAAGTAAAAGAAAAGGAAGCAGGTCAGAGCTCAGCTTACTTCATCAAGCCATGGGAAATAGAATTCTCAAAGATAAATAAATACATAAATGTAGGACTTAGAGAGAACTGATAGTAATTGGTGGCATCAGGAGTTGTATTGGAGTCTCTCATTTTCTAACCTGAAGAAATAGAACCACAGAGGAAGAACCTGTCCCCTAATTCACACACCTGCAGGGTGTGTCTCTCTGGATTTCAGAGTCCTCAGACCACTTGTAGGCCTCTGCCAGAAGCTAAGGCACATGGCCAGTTGTGTCTTCTCACCTATACAGACAAAATGTGATCTGCTTCGAGCTTTGGAGACATAGTCTCAATACTTAGAAATGAAGTCTCCATGTTCCTGTTGGTGGGTGTTTCATGGGTTTTGTGTTTTTTTTGCAATGTATGGTTGCCTCTCACATGGCCCTCACTGGGGACCTGGTCTGCAACCCAGGCATGTGCCCCGACTGGGAATCGAACCGGGACCCTCTGGTTCCCAGCCCGCGCGCGCTCAATCCACTGAGCTACGCCAGCCGGGGCTTCATGGGTTTTGTTTTTAATGCTTAATAACATCCTCAGGAGAATTCTCCTGGCTTGTCTATTAATAGTGGAATAAAAGGAACCATGGAGGTTTCTTGATGTTCACACTGCACTAGGATCCTATTCCTGGCTGAAATGGCATTTGGTGGGACGGTGTCTTTCAGTTTGTACATTATGACGCCTGGATCAGGGCTAATGAAAAAAGGCCTGTGGCCTCCAGCCTGAAAAACAACAGCAGCATTTACAGTAATCACAACCAGGAACTACTTTGGGTCTTTTATGGATTCACTGCCCACAGTGTTTGAAGTACTATATATTTTATGGCCAAAAAAATGGAACATCTGTATTTTAGCATACGGCGTAATGGCTATAACTTGTGTTAGTCATTGGTTCAGGATTCCAGCATAGATAGTATTCTGGTGTAGAGCATTTGGCATTGGAACTGATGCTGTCTGGGGCTTCACATTGCTGCTGCAGGTCTTGGAGGCCTATAGTTGCCACTGTAATGAGTGCCAAGGCTCTGAGAAAGAACAAGTAAGAAATGAGCCCTCACTGGACAAGGGTGAAATCAGGACAGCCACATCAAACCTTCACTGTGTACTGTGTTTTTGTGGCCTTCAAGGCCTGTTATGAGCTGGCAACATTTTTGCTATAAGAGGCTTAAATGTGCTGCAGGTGCACACTGGTGAGCTTGTGGTCAGCATCTCAACATGGAGGGCAGAGTTGTTCCCAGGCCTCCTTGTACCCTGGTGTCTACCATTCACCCCATCTGCCTTTTTATTAAAGGCTGGAGAATACACAAAATGCAGAGTATCGCTTTTCCTTTCTTGATTTTCCCTCCAGAAGGCCCTCGAGGAGTTTGAAGGAAGGAGAAGAAGAATAGTCAAGAGGAGGGCTGGGAACAGGGTGCCTGGGAATTCTGGCTTGCCTGCTGCTAGGTGACTTTGGCCACATCATAGAACCGTTTGGGTTTGGTGTTAGAGTGTTGGGCCAGATGATTCTATGGGGCCTTTCTAGATTTAGAAATCTGTGATTCTGAAGTGTTTATAGTTGGCCATTTGTAGGACCTCCTTCCTAATCTGCTCTCATTGATTCTCTCTGTTGACATTGTTTTTCCTTAGGCCTTTATTTTTCAGAAGAAATCTACAACCTGGAATAGTTTTGAAATCTGCACTGGAGACTATTAGGAACTATACAGGCATTGGTCTCTGTGTACCTTAATGGAAATCAGATGCCAGCAGAGGAGGGCACGCATTGTTAATGAGCCACATGGGCCCTATTGTGTTTCAGGCTCTTCAGCCCTGACCTTTTGAGACGAATCAGTTACTTTGGCTTTAACTTCAGCTCTGCAGAACAAAGTGAAACCCTGACAGTGGGGAAAAGGAATTCCTTTGCTCCTTTAATCAATCAGTCTGAAAGTCTCAAAGGTCAGGTATTGCAGAAATAACAAAAGCAAACGACATTTGTATTAAAAATCTTTATCTTCCAAAATGTATTGGTATTTTCATTGGCTTTGAGTAGGAGACTAATTTCTATACTTGACCCATAACTGTATATGTAAAATTGAACCAGTTACCTCCCTTCATTTCCTTTTCTTAAGTATTTGTTGACTACTTTTCATGTACTAGATTTTGGGCTAGTCATGGGTACAAGAAGAGAAATAAGGCATAGTTTCTTCAAAAGGTTTGTACTTTAATGACATGGAAATCATACTGGGACAGTTCTGAGGGGACATTGTTGATCTGCTGCTGAGGGAGAGAGTGGAATGCATAGAATGTTGGGTGGGGATGGTCATCACAATAGGTGTCCATAGGCAATATCAAACATCTGAGTCTTGAAGGGTGAGGAAGAGTCAGCTGGGTCTGAAAGCTGGGTGCAAGAGCTGGCACATTCCTGGAAAACTGTGAACAGGATGGGGAGGCTTGAACCTGCTTGGTGGGATAACAAGTAGTTGAATCTGATGGGGCCAGAAGGCTGCTGGTGGAGAGGAGGACAATGAGCCTGGAGAGGCAGGTAGATGATGACAATGTTCAGTGTCCAGCTAAGGGCTTGGTCCTTTGGCAATGGGCAGCCACTGTAGAGAGTCCAGCAGGATTTGAAGATCAGATTTGCTTGTTAGCTATGACCCTCTTGTAGCAGGATGGAAGATAGATCAGACTGGGAAAGACAAGAAAGGCATGGGAACCTGAGAGGGCAGCACTGCACTGGCCCAGACTGGAGAGGAGCCGAGTGTAAACAAGATGGACAGTGGGTGCTCATGAGCCAAAGAGGAGGTGATTGATCAGTTGTGGAGGATGAGGATGGTCAAGGATGTGGCTTAGATTTCTGGTGGAGGTGACTAGGGCAGTGAGCAATTTTCACCTTTTCATCTCATATCACTCATAAACTAATTACTAAAATTTTGCAGTATACCAAAAAAAATTTTTTTGCACATCTAACAAAAAAATAAGTATAAGTCTGATTCATTCATACCAGATGGCTATTATTGTGTTAGCTGTTGTCATTTTTTATTTGACAATCTAAGGGAAAAGAGGTCAGTGCCTCTGACTAAATAGTCAGATATTGCATGTTTTAGAAATTCTTGCAGCACAAATGTGTGCCACAGCACAAACGTGTGCCACAGCACAATGGTTGAAAATCACTGGACTAAGGGATGTTGGTATTGTTATCGTAGATGGGGTCCTCATCAAAAGCATTGCTTTTGAAAGGACTTTTTGTGTTTCTTGAGCTATTGTGGGTATTATAAGTTGTTCTTTTTGTACATTTTATCTTATCTCTCTGGTGCTGTTAATTTTCCTCAAGTGTCTAGTGACTCTTGGTGGTTGATGACAGTAAGTTTGCTTACTGTAGGAAGTTGGTGCACTTTTTTCATCTTATCATGGCAAGCCTTACAGAAAGTGTCAACTGCAGAATCTATTCAAAAATTTTTTAATATGTTTTATTGATTATGCTATTACAGTTGTCCCACTTTTTTCTCCTACAGTTCTACCTCTCCTCCCACCATCATTCCCCCACCGTAGTTCATGTCCATGGGTCATATATATAAGTTCTTTGACTTCTCCACTTCGCATACTATTCTTAACCTTCCCCTGTCTATTTTGTACCTACCATTTATGCTTCTTATTCCCTGTACTGTCTCTCCCATTCTCCCCTCCCTCCCCTTCCCTGCTGATAATCCTCTATGTGATCTCTATTTCTGTGAGTCTGTTCCTTTTGTAGTTGTTTGCTTAATTTGTTTGTTTGTTTGTTTTAGGTTTGGGTGTTGATAATTGTGAGTTTGTTGTCATTTTACTGTTCGTATTTTTGAGCTCCTTCTTTTTCTTAGATAAGTCCCTTTAACATTTCACATAATAAGGGCTTGGTGATGATGAACTCCTTTAACTTGACCTTAACTGGGAAGCACTTTATCTGCCCTTCCATTCTAAATGATAGCTTTGCTGGATAGAGTAATCTTGGGTGTAGGTCCTTGTCTTTCATAACTTGGAATAGTTCTCTCCAGCCCCTTCTTGCCTGTAAGGTCTCTTTTGAGAAATCGGCTGACAGTCTTATGGGAACTCCTTTGTAGGTAACTGTCCCATTTTCTCTTGCTGCTTCTAGGATTCTCTCCTTATTTTTAATATTGGATAATGTAATTGTGATGTGCCTTGGTGTGTTCTTCCTTGGGTCCCGCTTCTTTGGGACTCTCTGAGCTTCCTGGACTTCCTGAAAGTCTTATTTCCTTTGCCAGATTGGAGAAGTTCTCCATTATTTTTTCAAATAAGTTTTCAATTTCCTGCTCTTCCTTTCTCCTTCTGGCACCCTTATAATTTGAATATTGGAACTTTTAAAGATGTCCTGGAGGTTCCTAAGCCTGTCCTCATTTTTTTGAATTCTTGTTTCTTCATTCTTTTCTGTTTGAATGTTTTTGTCTTCTTTCTGGTCCACACCATTGATTTGAGTCCCAGTTTCCTTCCTATCACTATTGGTTCCCTGTACGTTTTCTTTTATTTCGCTTAGCATAGTTTTCATTTTTTTGTCTAATTTGCGACCGAATTCAACCAATCCTGTGAGCATCCTGATTACTAGTGTTTTGAACTGTGTATCTGATATGTTGGCTATCTCTTCATTGCTTAGTTGTATTTTTTCTGGAGCTTTGATATGTTCTTTCATTTGTGCCATTTTTTTGTCTCTGCATTCCTGTTACTTTAAAGGGCGGAGCCTTAGGTGTTCACTGGGGCTGGGCAACCCTTGTTGCTATGTTGTGATGCTATATGCGGGAAGGGGTCTGAGAGAGAATGATGGCACTTGCTCCCCTCTCTGCCAGATTTCTGTCACTTCCCCGCACCCCCCTGCTACCCACAAGCAAATTGGGCCCTTCTTGTGTTGATTCCCACACAGGCGGGCTTGTGCACATTCTATGACTCTGTGGGTCTCTCCTATGAACTCTTCTGTGAGGCTGTGAGTTACTCCCGCTGCTGCCTCAATCCCCGCAGGTGTTTTCAATCGGTGGTTTGAGTCTTTATTTCCCCAAGCTGGGACCTTGGGTTGCTCGGTCTGTCTTGCTCCTTAGCTGTTTCTCTTGGTTTGTCTGCACGTGAATGTGGGACTGCCTGGCCTGTAAGCCACAGCCCTGCTGGGTCCTCCAGCCGCTGCCTCACAGTGAGTCCTTGCTGCCCAGCTGCTGGGCTCCGCCCTGCCTACTGGTCTGGAGGAACGTGTCTTCTTTAACTCCTTGGTTGTTGGACTTCCATACAGTTCGATTTTCTGTCAGTTCTGGTTTTTTTTTTCTTTTTTAAATTGTTGTTCTTCTTTTGGTTGTGCGAGGAGGCACAGTGTGTCTACCTATGCCTCCATCTTGGCTGGAAGAAGCCAACACAATGTTTCTTTTAAACTTGTTGTTCAAGGAGAGCACACGGTGAGAAGGTGGTTTGTGGAGCGGTACTGGCAGTGCTGCAGCTGCCCGGAGAGACCTGCGGTGAGCGTGCCTGGCCAGAACGCAGACAGCGCACTCAGCGAAACCTGCGGCTGGCCCACCCGGACCCAGCGGGGCTGAGACTGGTGGACCAGGTTGTCCCTCATTCACGCACAGTTAAACTGGGAGAGGAAGCTGGGGAGTGCAACAGACTGCGCAACCCACCGTTGCAAGGAAATAAAGCTTCAAACCACTGATTGAAAACACCTGTGGGGTTGAGGCGGCAAAGGGAGGAACTCCCAGCTTCACAGGAGAGTTCACTGGAGCGACCCACAGGGACTTGGAACTACACAAGCCTGCCCACCCACCCCAGAGCCAGCACAGAAGGGCGCAGCTTGCTTGTGAGAAGTGGGGAAAGTGCAGAGAGTGGAGCAAGCACCATTGTTCTCTCAGGCCTTGCCCACACAGGCAGCTTCACAACACAGCAACGTGGGTTACCCCACCCTGGTGAACACCTTAGGCTCCACCCCTTAAAGTAACAAGCACACTGAGAAAAAAGAATGGCCCAAATGAAAGAACAGATCAAAGCTCCAGAAAAAATACAACTAAGCCACGAAGAGATAGCTAACCTATCAGATGCACAGTTTATAACTGGTAATGAGGATGCTCACAGAACTGGTTGAATTTGGTTGCAAATTAGATGAACAAATGAAGGATATGCTAAAGGAAATGAGGGGAAATGTGCAGGGAACCAATAGGGATGAGAAGGAAACTGGGACTCAAATCAACGGAGTGGACCAGAAGGAAGAAAAAAACATTCAACCAGAAAAGAATGAAGAAACAAGAATTCAGAAAAATGAAGACAGGCTTAGGAACCTCCAGGACATCTTTAAATGTCCCAACATCTTAGTCATAGGGGTGCCAGAAGGAGAAGAGGAAGACCAAGGGATTTAAAACTTATTTGAACGAATAATGAAAGAGAACTTCCCCAAGCTGGTGAAGGAAACAGACTTCCAGGAAGTCCAGGAAGTCTAGGAAGCTCAGAGAGTCCCAAAGAAGCAGGACCCAAAGAGGAACACACCAAGGCACATCATAATTACATTACCCAAGATTAAAAATAAGGAGAGAATCTTAGAAGCAGCAAGAGAAAATGAGACAGTTACCCAGAAAGGAGTTCCCATAAGGCTGTCAGCCGATTTCTCAAAAGAGACCTTTCAGGCAAGAAGGGGCTGGAAAGAAGTATACCAAGTCATTGAAGGCAAGGACCTACATCCAAGAATATTCTATCCAGCAAAACTTTCACTTAGAATGGAAGGGCAAATAAAGTGCTTCCCAGATAAGGTCAAGTTCAAGGAGTTCATCATCACCCAGCCATAATTATATGAAATATTAAAGGGATTTATATAAGGGATGGAGAGATATCAACAGGGGAGTGGGAGGGAGAGAAAGGAGGAAAAAGTACAGAGAATAAGTAGCATAAGAAGTAGGTAGAAAACAGGCACAGGAAGGTTAAGAATAGTCTTGGAAATGTAGAAGTCAAAGAACTTATGTGTATGACCCATGGACAAAAACTAAAGATCAGGGAATGGGGGGAGGATGTGGGGTTGAGGGGAATAAAGGGGTAAAATGGGACAACTGTAATAGCATAATCAATAAAATATATTTTAAAAAAATTGTTCAAGTACAGTTGTCTCCATTTCCTGCTACCACTTTCCCCTGCCCCACCCACCACCACCTCCTACCCTCAATTCTTCCCCCTTTGGCTTTGTCCATGGGTCCTTTATTCATGTTCCTTGATGACCCTTCCCCTTTTTTCCCTGTATCCCCCTCTCCACTCCCCTCTGGTTACTGTCACAGAATACTGTCTTTGAATTCAATGCTCTAAGTTGTGTGTGAATTTAGTGCTCTCAGACTTCAGTCAGTGAATTCAGTGTTCTCAGAATGTTGTCTGTAATTTTGGTGCTCTCAGAATGCTGTCTTAATGTGGTGGTCTCAGAATCCTGTCTGTGAATTCTGTGCTGTCAGAATGGCTGTCTGTGAATTATGTGCTCTCGGAATTCCGTTGGTGAATTTTTGCTCTCAGAATGCTTTCTGTGAATTTGGTGCTCTCAGAATGCTGTCTGTGAATTTAGTGGTCTCATAATTCTGTTGGTGAATTTTTTCTGTCAGAATACTGTCTGTGAATTAGGTGCTTTAAGAATGCTGTCTGTGAAATTGGTGTTTTCAGAAACCATTCTGTGTTTTCTGTGTTCTCAGGATGCTGTCTGTGAATTCAGTGCTGTCGGAATACTGTCTGTGAGTTCATTGCTCTCAGAATGCTGTCTCTGAAATTGGTGCTCTCAAAGGCTGTCTGTGAATTTTATGTTAGTTCTATGCTCTCAGAAAGCTCTCTGTGAATTTGGTTTTCTCTAAAAGCTGTCTGAGAGTTTTATGCTCTCAGTAAGCTGACTGTGAATTCCGTGCTCTCTGAATGCTGTCTGAGAATCTGTGCCCTCAGAATTGTCTGTAAATTCCATGCTGTCAGATCGCATTCTATGCATTCTTTGCTCTCAGAATGTTGTCTGTGAACTCACTGCTCTTGGAATGCTGACAGTTTGGTTCTCTCAGAATGCTGTCTATATTCTGGTGCTTATAGAATGCTGTTGGTAAATTTGTGTTCTCAGAATGCTGTCTGTGAATTTGGAGTTCTCATAATGCAGTGTGAATTCAGTGCTCTCAGAATGCTTTCTAAGAAATCGGTGCTCTCAGAATGCTGTCTGTGAGTTCGGTGCTGTTAAAATGCTGTCTGTGATTTCAGGGTCTCAGAATGTTATCTATGACTTTGCTGCTCTCAGGAAGCTGCCTGTGAATTTGATGATCTCATGATTTTGTCAATGAGTTGTATTCTGTGGATGCTGTCAAAATTGGGTGCTCTCAGAATGCTGTCTCTGAATTTGATGGTATCAGCATGATATATGTCAATTTGGTGCTCTCAGAATGCTGACTATAATTCGATGTTCTCAGGTTGCTGTATGAGTTCTGTGCTCTTCAAGTGGATGTCTAAGTTGAGTGTTCTAAGAATACCGTTTTGAATTTGGTGCTCTCAGAAGCTGTTTGTGAATTTATTGTTCTCAGAATTCTGTTTGTAAATTCTGTGCTGTAAGAATTGTTTGTGAATTCCTTGATCTCAGAATGCTGTTTGTGAATTCAATGCTCTCAGAACATTGTCTTTGAATTCAGTGTTCTCAGAATGCTGTTCATGAGTTCTATGCTGTCATTGTTTTCTGGGAATTCGGTGCTTTCAGACTGCTGTCTATGAATTGGGTGCTTTCAGAATTCTACATGTGAACAGTGCTCTGAGAATTCTGTGTTGGAATTTGTTGTTCTCAGAATGCTGTCTCTGAATTTGGTGCTCTGAGAAATCTGTGTGTGATACTGATGTTCTCAGAATGTTCTCTATGAAATCGGCACTGTGAGAATGCTGTTTGTGATTTTGGAGCTCTTAGAATGCTGTCTGTAAATTCATGTTCTATGAATATTGTCATGAGTTTGGTGCCCTCCGACTCATCATTGTGAATTCTGTGTTCTCAGAGTGCTCTCTATGAATTCAGTACTTTTAGAATGCTCTAAGTTCTGTGCTCAAAGAATTATGTCTGTGTATTAGGACCTCTGAGAATTCTGTCTGTGAATTTGGTGCTCTCATTATGATGTTTGTAAGTTCTGCGTTCTGAGGGCTGTCAGTGCATTCTATGCTCTTAGCATGCTTTCAATGAATTTGGTGCTCTGAGAAGAATGCTGTGTGTTTATTCAGTGCTCTCAGAATGCTCTCTGTAAATTCATGTTCTCAGGTTGATATCTGTGAATTTGGTGGTCTCAGAATTCTGTCTGTGAAATCAGTGCTCTCAGAATACTGTCTGTGATTCACTATGTCATGATGCTCTCTGTGAATTTGGTGCTCTCTGTGTTTTTGGTGTCTCAGACTGCTGTTGGTGAATTTGATGCTCTCAGAATGCTGTCAGTACTCTCAGGAAGCTCTCTGTGCATTTGGTGGTCTCAGGATGCTATTCTAGAGTTCTCTAAGCTCATGATGCTGTTTAAATTAGGTGTTTCCATAATACTGTCTTTGAATACATTCCTCTAAGAATGCTGCCTGAAAATTCAGTGTTCTAAGAATTCAGTCTGTGAATTCACTTCTGTCAGAATGTTCTCCGTGAATTTGGTGCTCTCAGGGTAATAATGTCTGTGTATTCGGTGCTCTCAGAATGCTGTCTGTGAATACATTGCTCTTTGAATTCTGAGTTCTGTATTCTCAGAATTCTGTCTGTGGATTCTGTGCTCTTACAATGTTGTATGTGAATTCAGTACTTTTAGAATGCTGTCAGTGACTTATGCTCTCAGAATGCTGTCTGTGAGTTCAGTGCTCTCGGAGTGATGTTTGTGTTTTTGGTGTCTCAGATGATACCTGTGAATTTGATGCTCTGAGAATGCTGTCTGTTAATTCTCTGCTCTCAGAATGCTGTCTGTGAATTCAGTGGTCTCAGTTTACTGTCTGTACTCAGCATGCTGTGTCTAAATTTGGTGCTCTCAGAATACTGTCTTTGTACTTGGTGCTCCAAGAATGCTGTGTGTGAATTCAGTGCTCAGAATGCTGTCTGTGAAAATCAGTACTCTTAGAGTGCTGTCTGTGAGTTTTATGCTTCCTGAATGATCTTTTGTGAATCTGGTGCTCTCTGAATGCTGTCTGTGAATTCTGTGCTCTCACAATGTTTGTGAATTTAGTGCTCTCAGAATTCATTCTGCAAATTTGGTGCTCTCAGAATGCTATTTGTCAGTTTGTTGTTCTCAAAATGCTGTCTGTGAGTTTAGTCCTCTCTGAATACTATCTGTGAATTCGGTGCTGTAAAAAAGCTGTCTGTGAATTCGGTACTCTCAGGATCTTATGGTTTTGGGATGCTTTCTAACCTTAGATGCTCTCAAAATACTCTCCTTGAATTTGGTGCTCTTAGAATGCTGTCTGTGAATTTATTGCTCTTGGAATTCTGTCTGTGAATTTATTGATCTCAAATTGCTGTTGTGAATTTGGTGCTTTCAGAAAGGTGGAAGAAGATGAGTCCATGGGCATGGACAACAGTGTTGGGATTGACTGTTATCAGCCAAGGGTGGACAGGGCAGAGGAAGGTAAAGGGGGAAAAATTGGGACAATTGTAATAAAATAACAATAAAAAAGAATAAAAAATAAAAGTAGTGATAGCACTGTGTTAATAGAAATGTAGGTTATAGCAAAAAGAATTATATGGGAACACAGGAACCTTTTTATTTTCTTTGGAATGTCAAAGAGGTTATAATTATCATCATTTATGATTTAAAAAAAGAATGCTGTTTGTGATTCAGTGATCTCACAATGCTGTCTGTGAATTTCATGCTGTCAGAATGCTTTCTGTGCGTTTGGTGCTCTCAGAATGCTGTCTCTGATTTCAGTGCTCTCAGAATGCTGTCTGAATCTGGTGCTCTCACAAAGCTGTGAATTCAGTACTCTCAGGATGCTGTCTGTGAGTTCTGTGCTTGCAGGATGACGTCTAAATTTGTTGCTCTCAGAATTCTGCCAGTGCACTCAGTGTTCACCTACTTTGTGAATTCATTGGTGCAGAATACTCTTGTGAATTTGATGCTCTCAGAATGCTGTCTGTGAATTCGGTGCTCTAAGGAGTCTGTCTCTATGTTCTGTGCTCTCAGGATGTTGTCTGTGAATTGGGTACTGTAAGACAGCTGTCTGTGAATCCTATGCTTTCAGAATGTGTCTATATATGTGGTGCTGTCAGAATGCTGTCCAGAAGTAAATGTCCTCAGAATGCTGTCTGTGAATCTGTGCTTTTAGATGCTGTGTGTGATTTCTTTTTACTTTAACATTTTTTATTTTTATTTTTTATTGTATTTTTCCTTTACCATTTTAGTCACTTTATACTCCCCCTTCCACAATTACTAGACTGCTGTCCATGTCCATCAGTCTTTTTTGATTTTTGCTCAATCCCTCCACCCCACTACCCTTCCCCCACCCTTAACTTCATCTGCTATCTTAGTGTCTGTCTTTATTTTGCTCCTTAGTTCACTTTGTTTGTTAGATACTACCTATGAGTTAAATCATATGGTATTTGTCTTTCTCTGGTTGGCTTACTTCACTTAGCATAGTGTTCTCCATGTCCATTCATACTGTCGCAAATGGTAATTTTCTTTTTTTTACAGCTGAGTAGTATTCCATTGTGTAAATATTTCATAGTTATTTTACCACTTATCTATTGATGGACATTTGGGTTGCTTCCACAGCTCGACAATTGTAAATAACGCTGCAATGAGCATAGAGGTGCTAATCTTTCACATTAGTGCTTTGGGTTCCTTTGGATATATTTCCAGAAGTAGGATTGTTGGATCAAAAGATAGATCCATTTTTAATTATTTTGAGGTATCTCCAGACTGCTTTCCACAGTGGCTGCACCAATCTGCGTTCCCACCAACAGTTCAAAAGGATGCCCCTTTCTCCACATTCTCACCAGCACTTGTTTGTTGATTTATTCATGATAGCCATTCTGACACATGTGAGATGATGTCTCATTGTTGTTTTAATTTGCATTTCTCTGATGATTAGTGACATTGAGCATCTTTTCATATGTCTATTGGCCATTTGTATGTTCTCTATGGAGAAGTGTCTACTCATATCCTTAGCCTATTTTTTTAATTGGGTTGTTTGTTTTTTTGGTGTTCAGTTCTGTAAGTTCTTTATAAATTTGGATATTATAAAGAACCATTCCAAGCATTATGGGAAATGTAGCCCAGCCTTCCATGTTTGAAAAAAAAACAACAGAGGAGTGGGAGTTTGCAAGCAGGCCCCACGTGTGTGGACAGGTTTTCCCCGTGGATAAATCAGGCCTGCATTTTTCCTAGAGATAAGACTTGCTATGCTGAGACTCCCTCACCCTGGATTAAAGGAACAAACACTGATGCATATCTGGCTTCCGATGGCTGGTGATAAACCTTTCAAGTACAGCCCAATACCTTTTGCCTTTACCTTTGCAAAATCCTCCTTCGATGTGCCTTCCTTTGTTGTCTATCACCTAATGCGAACCTATGCATGGTAAATGAAGACCACTCTGATGTAATGTACCCAGAAAAACAATAAAAGCCTGTTTAGGCAGGGGTCAGGGACCTCTCTCTGATTCAGAGGGGGGTCGTGTAGTCCCCGTGTTCTCTTCCCCCAGATTTCACATGTGGAATTATTTACAAATCGACCATAGCGTGTGGATTCTGCGGGACAGGATCTGCGACAATTAACCCCTTGTTAGATGTATTGGTGAATATGTTTTCCCATTCTGTGGGTTGTCTTTGTATTTTGTTGATGATTTCCTTTGCTGTGCAAAAACTTTTTAATTTGATGTAGTCACATCTGTTTATTTTTTCTTTTGTATCTCTTGTGTAGATATATCTGATAAAATATTGCTATGAGTTATGTCTGAGATTTTGCAGCCTATGTTTTCTTCTTCTTTCCTCTTATGGTTTCGGGTCTAACATTTAAGTCTTTAATCCATGTTGAATTTATTCTTGTATGTGGTGTAAGAAGGTGGTCTGGTTTAATTTTTCTGCGTGTATCTGACCAATTTTCCCAACTCTATTTATTGAATGAGCTATCTTTAGGTTATTGTATGTGCTTGCTTCTTCTGTTGAGTATTAATTGACTATAACTGTGTGGTGGGTTTATTTTTGGGCTCTTTATTCTGTTCCTTTGATCTCTGTGTCTATTTTTATGCAAGTTGATTACTATGGCCTTATATTATAGTTTTATATTAGGTACCGTGATTCCTCCAACTTTGTTCTTTCTCAGGATCACTGTTGCTCTGTGGGCCCTTTTGTGGTTCCATATAAATTTTTGAAATATTTGTCCTAGTTCTGTGAAATATGTCATTGGAATCTTGATAGTAATTGTGTTGAATCTACAGATTGCTTTGGGTAGCATGGACATTTTAATTATGTTAATTCTTCCTATCCATGAACATGGTATGTGCTTTCACTTATTTGCATCTTCAATATTTTTCTTCAGTGTCTTATAATTTTCCAAGTACAGGTTTTTATATCCTTGGTTACGTTTATTCCTAGGTATTTTATTCTTTTTGAATTAATTGTAAAGGGGATTGTTTTGTTAATTTCCCTTTCTGTTAGTTCATTATTAGCATATGAAAATGCAACTGATTTCTGCATATTAATTTTGTTTTATTAATTGTATTTTGTTGATTATACTATTACAATTGTCCCAATTTTGACGCCATTGCCCCCCTCCAACCAGCATCACCTAGTTCCTCAAATGCTCTTCATATCCATGATTCTATCTCTTTTCCTCTTGTTTGCTTAGTTTGGTTTTTAGATTCAGTTGTTGATAGATATGTATTTATTGCCATTTTATTGTTCATAGTTTCGATCTTCTTTTTCTTAAATAAGTCCCTATACCATATCATATAATAATGGTTTGATAATGATGAACTCCTTTAGTGTTTTTCTTCTCTGGGAAGTTCTTTATCTGCCCTCCCATTCTAAATGGTGTCTTTGCTGGGTAGAGCAATCTTGGCTATAGGTCCCTGCTTTTCATGACTTTGAATATTTCTTGGCAATCCCTTCTAGACTGCAAAGTTTCTTTTGAGAAATCAGCTGACAGTCTTATGGGAACTCCCCTGTTGGTAACTAATTTCTTTTCTCTTGCTGCTTTTAAGATTCTCTATTTATCTTTATAAACTTTGGTAATTTAATTATGATTTGTCTTGGAGTGGGCCTGTTTGCATTCATCTTATTTGGGATTCTTTGTGCTTCCTGGACTTGCATGTCCATTTCCTTCATTGAATTAAGGAAGTTTTCTTTATTAGTTTTTCAAATAGATTTCTAATTTCTTGTCTTTCTTTTCTCCTTCTGATACCCCTATGATGCGAATGTTGGACCTCTTGAAGTTGTTGCAGAGGCTGCTTACACTGGCCTCGTTTTTTTGGTTTCTTTTTTCTTCTTGTTAGTTTGATAGGTTGTTTTTGATATCTTATGTTCCAAGCCCTTGATTTGATTCTTGGCTTTATCCACTCTACTGTTGTTTCCCTGTAAATTTTTCTTTTTTCAATTAGTGTATCCTTCGTTTTTGACTGGGTCTTCCTTATGCTATTGAGGTCCTCACTAATTCTTTGAGCATCCTTATAACCAGTGTTTTGAACCCTGAATATGATAGATTGCTTATCTCCATTTTGTTTAGTTCCATTTTGGGAGTTTTGATCTGTTCTTTTCATTTGGGACATGTTTCTTTGTCTCCATATTTTGGCAGCCTCCCATGTTTGTTTCTATATATTAGGTAGAGCTGCTATGACTCCCTATCCTGGTAGCATGGCATTATGTAGTAGGTGTCCTATAGTGTCCAGTGGTACACCCTCCCCTATTACCCAAGCTAAGGACTTGAGGTGCACCACTTGTAAGGGCTGAGTACACCCTACTCTTGAGCCTTGATTGTTGTTGGTCCATGAGAGGGGTTTACTCAGGCCAGTCAGCTGTGAGGACTGGCTGTGACCACTGATCAACAACATTTATCCTCTGTGGAGGATCAGCTGTGGCGGGGCTGGATAGTGGTTCTCTGCCATGGTCTGTAGCTCTTCTCTTGGTGCACAGGGTCTGGGGTTTCCAAGGTGGTGCAGACCATGGTGAGCCCTCACCTGTCTTTTGCTGCAGGCCACCCTGCCCAAGCTTACGGAATCTGAGATGGCTACTACTTATGCTGGGCTTGGAGATTCCCAGGCAAAGCCAAGCTGTGAATGTAGGCTGGCTGCTGCTAGTGCTGGGCCTGGGTTCACTAAGCAAGAGGTATGGGGGCTGGAGGCTTACTGAAGCAGGCTATTGTTTGTTTGACAGTATTTAGGAAGTTGTGAAGCATGAGTCGAGACCACCCATTCATTTGGAAAAGTCACAGTTATCAGCTTTGGTGGGCCCAACAGTTGGGTGAGATGGAGTCTCAGGGGATCTCTAGGGGGGCAAACAGTGTTAGCCAGGTTGATGAATTCTCAGATATGGCACCTGCCTGCTGGCTCTGAGGCCCTGTGGGGGGAGGGCTGAGAAAAAGGACAATAGCCTCTGTCTGCCTTTCTGTCTGGGAGAAAGCTGTCCTCCAATTCTTGCCTTGATGCCAGGCACTTTAGTTTCTCCTCGTATTCCACTGATGCCTTTCAAACTGCTACCCAAGTGCTAGAGCTCAGAGAGAGTGAGTCTATTAAGTCTATGTTGGATTCTTTAAAAAAAATTTTTTTTAAAGATTTTATTTATTTTATTTTTAGAGAGATGGGAAAGGAGGGAGAAAGAGAGGGAGAGAAATTTCAATGTGTGGTTGCATCTCACATGGCCCCCACTGGGGATGTGGCCCGCAACTCAGGCATGTGCTCTGACTGGAAATCGAACCCATCACTCTTTGGTCTGCAGCCCACACTCAATTCACTGAGCTATACCAGCCAGGGTTGTGTTGGGTTCTTTAAGGCAAACTGTTTGGGACTTTCTTCCTCTGACTCAATCCCCATTGGTTTTCTGGTTTTTGCAGTCAGAAGTTATGAGGACTTGTATTTCTGGCTCTGGAACCCTGGGCTAGAGGGCCTAGTGCAGGGCTGGAACTCCTCACTCCTGAGATATCCCTCCCAAATTTTTGTCCATCATGCATGGATGTAGGACCAACCCATTCCATGTCTTTGCCCTTCCTACCAGTCTGGATGGATGTGGTTTATTTTTTATTTTTATTTATTTTATTTTTTAAAGATTTAATTTATTTATTTTTAGAGAGAGAGTAGAGGAAGGGAGAAAGAGAGGGAGAGAAATAGCAATGTATGGTTGCCTCTCACATGGCCCTCACTGGGGACCTGGCCTGCAACCCAGGCATGTGCCCCGACTGGGAATCGAACCGGGACCCTCTGGTTCCCAGCCCGCGCTCAATCCACTGAGCTACACCAGCCGGGCCCATTTATGCTTCTTATTCCCTGTACTTTTTCCCTCATTCTCCCCCTCACCACTGATAACCCTCCATGTGATTTCTGTGATTCTCTTCCTGTTCTAGTTGTTTGCTTAGTTTGTTTTGTTTTTTTAGGTTCAGTTGTTGATAGTTGTGCATTTATTGTCATTTTACTGTTCATATTTTTAATCTTCTTTTTTAGATAAGTTCCTTTAACATTTCACATAATAAGGGCTTGGTGATGATGAACTCCTTTCACTTGACATTATCTGGGAAGCACTTCGTCTGCCCTTTCATTCTAAATGATAACTTTGCTGGATAGAGTAATCTTGGATGTAGTTCCTTGCCTTTCATGCCTTTGAATACTTCTTTCCACCTCTTTTTTGCATCTAAGGTTTCTTTTGAAAAATCATCTGATCGGCTTATGGGCACTCCTTTGTAGGTAACTCTCTCCTTTCCTCTTGCTGCTTATAAGAGTCTCCTTATCTTTAATCTTGGGTAATGTAATGATGATGTGCCTTGGGTCCAAGTTTTTTGGGGCTCTCTGAGCTTCCTGGACTTCCTGGAAGTCTATTTCCTTTGCCAGATTGGGGAAGTTCTCCTTCATTATGTTTTCAAATAAGTTTTTAATTTGTTGCTCTTCCTTTTCTGCTTCTGGCACCCCTATGATTCCAATGTTGGAACATTTATAGTTGTTCTGGAGGTTCCTAAGCCTATCCTCGTTTTTTTGGAATCCTTGTTTCTTGATTCTGTTCTGGTTGAATGTTTATTTCTTCCTTCTGGTCCCAACTGTTGATTTGAGTCCTGGTTTCCTTCCCTTCACTCTTGGTTCCCTGTATATTTTTCTTTATTTTACTTTGCATAGCCTTCACTTTTTCCTCTTATTTTGTGACCATACTCACCCATTTCTGTGAGCATCCTGATTACCAGTGTTTTGAACTGTGCATCTGATAGGTTGGCTATCTCTTTGTGGCTTAGTTGTATTTTTCTTGGAGCTTTGATCTGTTGCTTGGGATATATATATATATGTTTGTCTCAGCACACCTGTTACATTGTAAGGGGTGGAGCCTTAGGTATTCACTAGGGCAGGGCAACCCTTGTCACTGCATTGTAGTGCTGTATGTAGGGAAGGGGTGTCACGGATTTCGACCCGCAAAATCCGTGGGGGGACTGCCCCGATCGTGTGAATCAATCTTACCCAGAGACACGCTTGGAGGTGAGAATCCGGCGGCCACGGGTCTCCTCCACCATCCCCATCTTGGGGAGAAAGACCTCATGGGTTGCTTAGCCGGGGCTTTTATTAGAGGCATTAAGACACATTTACATTGGATTGACTATTCATGGGATTAAGCAGAACAGGGGTAGGATTACTCATAGCAAGGCATCAGGATGTAAATTCAGATCCGGTGGCAGACAGGACCAGGTTAAAGTAATATGCAGGGGTTAGCAAGCCAGAATTTTTTAAGATACATCTTTGCCAAATTCCTATTAGAGAATTTCCATTCCACAGACATGATCCACACTTGCTCACATGGGAATCACACGGAGCTGTGCTCAAAACGTGTAAATTCTCAGGACTGCATGTTTACACATGTGTGGAAATCACTGCCACAAAGGGGTCAGAGAGGGAACAGCTTCTTGCTTGGGTCTTGGCAGGCTTTCAGTCACTTCCCCTTCTACCTACAAGCAAATTGGGCCCTTCTGGTGCTGATTCCTGGGTGGATGGATTTGTGTACATTCTAGGACCCTGTGGGTTTCTCCAGTGATCTCTCCTGTGAGTCTGGGAGTTACTCCTTCTGCTGCAACCTCCATGGGTTTTTTTAGTCAGAGGTTTTGAGGCTTTATTTCCCCATGGTGGAACCCTGGGTTGCATGGTCTGTCTTCCTCCAAAGTTGTCCTTCCTGGTATATCTGCACACAAATGTGTGACTGCTGGGTCCACCAGCTGCCACCTTGCCCACCCTGTCCTTTGGCCTATGCCTTGCTCTGTGTCCTCTCTGCCTGGCTGCCCATCTCCACCCCTCCTACTCATCTGAATGAATGTTTCTTCTTTAACTCCGTGGTTGTCGGACTTCCATATAGTTTGATTTTCTGTCACTTCTGGTTATTTTTTGTTTTTAAATTTGTTGTTGTCTTTCTTTTGGTTGTACGAGGAGGCAAAGTGTATCTACCTATGCCTCCATCTTTGCTGTAAGTCCCAGATGTGGTTTCTTTAAAAATGTAGTTGCCAGACTTCGATTCATCTTGATTTCTGATGGTTCTGACTAATGGTTTTTCTGTATTCAGTTGTAATTTTGATGTGGTTGTACAAGGAAATGAGCTGTGGTTACCTGTGCTGCTATCTTGACCTGAACTCATCCTTGGATATTAATTTTGTATCCTGCTATTTTGCTGAATTCATTTATCAGTTCTAGTAGTTTTCTTTTCAAATCTTAGGGATTCTCTATGTACAGTATCATATCATCTGCAAATAAAGACAGTTTTACTTCTCCTTTCCAATTTGGATGCCTTTTATTTCTTCTTCTTGTCTGATTGCTGTGGCTAGGAATTCCAGTATTATGTTGGATATGAGAGGTGAAAGTGAATTTCCCTGTCTTGTTCCCAATGTTAAGGGGAATGCTTGCAGTTTTTGCCTGTTGAGTATGATGCTGGCAGTGGATTTGTCATATATGGCCTTTATTATGTTTATCTATGTTTCCTCTATTTCCATTCTGCTAAGAGTTTTTATCATAAATGAATGTTAGATTTTATCAAATTCTTTTTCTGCATTTACTGATATGATCATGGTTTTTAACCTTCACTTTCTTTTTTTAAAACAAATTTCTATTTATTTAGTTTTAGAGAGAAGGGAAGGGAGGGAGAAAGAGGGAGAGAGAAATATCAGTGTGTCGTTGCTCCTCATGTGTCCCCTACTGGGGACCTGGCTCATAACCCTGGTATGTCCCCTGGCTGGCAATTGAACCAGTGACCCTTTGGTTCGCAGGCCAGCACTCAACCCACTGAGCCATACCAGCTAGGGCTGTCCTTCATTTTCTTTATGTGGTGAGGCACATTTATTGATTTGTGAATGTTATACCAGCTTTGCATTCCCAGAATGAATCCCACTTGATCATGTTGTATGATATTTTTGGTGCATTGCTGTATTTGTTATTTTGTTCAGGATTTTAGCATGTGTGTTCATTAGGGATATTGGCATATAATTTTCTTTTTTTGTAGTGTCTTTATCTGGTTTTGGATTAGGATAATGTTGTCCTCATAAAATGAATTTGGGAGTATTCCCTTTTCTTGAATTTTTGAAATAGTTTGAGAAGGAGAGCTGTTAGTTTTTCTTGGAATGTTTGGTTAAATTCATCTTTGAAGCCACCTGGTCCAGTGCTTTTGTTTGTTGGGAGTTTTTTGATTTGCTTCAATTTCACCAGGGGTAATCTGTCTATTCAGATTCTCTGATTTTTCCCGATTTAGTTTTGGATGATTGTATCTTTCTTGGAACTTATTAATTTTATGAAGGTTGTCCAGTGATGGCATATAGTTATTCATAATATTTTCTTACAATCCTTTTCATTTCTTTTGTATCAGTTGTTATTTCTCCTCTTGTTTCTGATTTTATTTATCTAGGTCCTCTTTTTTTCTTTTTTCTGTTTTATTTATTTTAAAATTATTTTATTGTTGTTCAAATACAGTTGTCTGCATTTACCCCCCCAGCACTCCCCACTCACATCCCAGCCATCCCTACCTCCCTTCCCTGATTCCAACCCCCCTGGTTTTGGCCGTGTGTACTTTATAGTTGTTCCTGAAAACCCTACCCCCTTTCCCCCTATTACCCCCTTCAACTTCCCCTCTGGTTACTGTCAGGTTGTTCTTAATTTCAGTGTCTCTGGTTGTATTTTTTCATGCTTATTTGTTTTGTTAATTAGGTGCCACTTTAAGGTGAGATCATATGGTATTTGTCTTTCACTGCCTGGCTTATCTGACTTAGCATAATGCTCTCCTGTTTCATCCATGCTGTCGCAAATGGAGCTCCTTCTTTCTGCTGCATAGTATTCCATTATGTAAATGTACCATAGTTTTTTGACCCATTCATTTACTGATGGGCACTTAGGTTACTTCCAGCACTTGCCTATCGTAAATTGTGCTGGTATGAACATTGGGGTGCATAGGTTCTTATAGATTGGTGTTTCAGAGTTCTTAGGATATGATCCCAGCAGTGGAATTTTTGGGTCAAAAGGCAGTTCCATTTTTAGTTTTCTGAGGAAATTCCATACTGTTTTCCACAGTGGTTTCACCAGTCTGCATTCCCTCCAACAGTGCACTGTGTTCCCTTATATCCACAAACTCTCCAACACTTGCTGTTTGTTGATTTGTTTATGATGGCCATTCTGATTGGTGTGAAGTGGTATCTCATTGTGGTTTTAATTTGCATCACTCTGATAGCTAGTGATGCTGAGCATCTTTTGATATGTTTCTGGGTCCTCTGTATGTCCTCTTTGGAGAAGTGTCTGTTCAAATCTTTTGCCCATTTTTTAATTGGGTTGTTTGTTTTCCTGGAGTGGAGTTGTGTGAGTTCTTTATATATATTTTGGAGATCAAACCCTTGTCTGAGGTATCGTTGGCAAATATGTTTTCTCATACAGTTGGTTCTCTTTTCATTTTAATGCTGTTTTGTTTTGCTGTGCGGAAGCTTTTTATTTTGATATAGTCCCATTTGCTTATTCTTTCCTTTGCATCCTTTGGTCTAGGGGACATACTGGTGAAATTATTGCTGTGTGGAATATCTGAGATTTCCCTGCTGATGTTTTCCTCTAGGACTTTTATGGTGTCAGGACTAATATTTAAGTCTTTCATCCACCTTGAATTCATTTTTGTGTATGGTGTAAGTTGGTGGTTGAGTTTAACTTTTTTGAATGTAGCTGTCCTGATTTCCCAACACCATTTGTTGAAGAGGCTATTTTTACTCCATTTTATGTTTCTTCCCCTTTTGTCAAATATTAATTGACCATAGAGACTTGGGTTTATTTCTGGGCTTTCTATTCTCTTCCATTGGCTTATGTGTCTGTTCTTATGCCAGTATCAGGCTGTTTTGATTATCCTCCTCTTTTTTCTTGATGAGAATGGTTAATAGTTTGTCAGTCTTACTTATCTTTTCAAAGAACAATCTCTTGGATTCATTGATCTTTTGTATTGTTTTTTAAGACTCTCTTTCATGCTCTTTGGTGCTGCAAGGAAAGGCAATACATATCATATAATTCACCTTTACTCACATGCATGCTTCTTTGTAGGATTTGGCTCACAGTCTTGAAGATAAAATTATTAAGAATTTCAAGATTGCAGTAGCAGAACATTGAACCAAGTGCACACCCTTTTGATCAGGAGGCTTTGTGTTCCTGCTTAGGTTACAGGCCCATGAAGTCAGCAGTCCCACCCTCTGTCATATTGCAGCCTGCTCTTCCTCCCCTTCCCTCAGCACCCCACATTCCTTGCCCCCTATCTGGCCACCTTCCTTTATAGTGGAGCCTGTCTTCCCTCCCTGTACGCTTGCTTTTCTATCCTGATCACCCTAATTCATATTCTGTCCTGCTCTTTGTGCTCATCCTTGCTCTGTACTTCTGGACCCATTACCTTTTTTCACTTCTTACTACTTTTGTAAGACTTGCCATTTTCTAAATATTACAACTGTATGTATTAATTATTTGCTTTTGAAATTTAATTGGGCCTTGGCTGGGTAGCTCAGTTGGTTAAAGCATCATCCTGATATGCCAAGGTATGTGTTCAATCCCTGGCCAGGGCACATTAAAAAAATCAACCAATGAATACATAAATAAGTGGAACAACAAATTGATATTTCTCTCACTTTCTCCCTTCCTCTTTATCTAATAAATAAAAAATTAAAAAACTGTCTATTTCCTTGTTAGAGTGTAAGTTCCCTAAGGGCAGGAAATCTTAGACCAATTAAAGGAAGGGATTAAGCAGTTCAGAACTGATTAGGTGGCATTTGTTGGGTAAGAATATGATGGTATATAATATAGACATTACAAGTTAATGTCAGATGGAAGGGCTTCTCAGTAAGTAGTAATTGATAACTGATTGGCAATTATAGAAAATTAATTATTTTAAATCCTTACATTATAGCATATCTTAAAATAAATTCCAATGGAATTCAAGAGATAAATGTAATTCTGAAAAAATCTCCTGGAGGTACTGGCCTTCCTAGATATCAAAGTGTATTACAACATGACAGAAATAAAAACAGATGGTGCTGGCATCTTGGTAGAATAGATGAGAGACCTGAGAGATAACCTGATTATTTATAAGAAGTTTGGTATATTATAAAAATAGCATTTCAGATCAAGAGCAAGAAGCAGATTTTCAATAAGGGTGTTATGACAACTGGCTAGTTAGTTTTAAAATTGAATGCAATAGAGATATATGCATTTATGTGGAAAAAACATAGTAGTTATATTACTAGATGAAATGTCATCTCCAAAGCATACACATAGTGTGATTTTGGTTATATAAAAACAAAGACTGTCTGTTGGTATGTAATCTGTTTATCTGCTTACCACTTTTGTGGATCTTCCACTTCTAGTACATTCTGGAAAAGAGAGAATTTATTTTAAACCCATCATGACCGGTCCCCTTGAGAGCTGCCTCACTGTACCTTTTGGCCCTCTCAGTGGGGCTCAACCAACTGCATTCCTGGCCAGCATTGCAACTCCTGGGTACCAGTATAAGGGCGAGACCTGGGCAGCCTGCCCCACCCTGAGACAGGCCAATGTAATTTTTTCTGGAGGGCAATCTGAGCATCAAGACTTCTAAAAGTTACCCAGTTGATTCCAACATGCACCTAATTCTGAGAACCAACCAGAATTGTTTTAGTTGGACCTGGTAAGAATTTTACCCCTTGGGGCATAACACAGAATCTAGGCTAAGAATGCTGCCTCCCAGGATAGGGCATAGGATACATTAGATTCTTATAGTTATACAAGGATGGAGATGTATCTACAGTATTTCTAACCAACACAGTTATTTAAGTGTACAGAATGCCTTCCATGGTTTTCTGCCTAGAGGATGGGTGGTGAGACCTTTAGCTACTGGTTCCTGCTTCCGTTGGCTGCCCAAGCAGGCAAATGGGCTCCCAAGGCTTCCAAGATGGCCCTGACACAAAAAGGCCCTCAGTGCTTGCTTGAGGAGTTACAGTTGTTAGCTGAGCTGGAGTTTGCATGGTGTTGTTTGAATGAAGCAGCTGGGGCTGACACTAGAGGTGATCCGAGGGGATGGCATGTGGGCACTCGAAAGGCTCTGCATTTATTAAGACTTGGCATATCCTTATACACCCCATCCTTAAAGTTAAGTGCCTAATAAATAAAAATGGCTTTCCTCATTCATAACTTCTAATCTGCCTTCTCTCTTTGGATAGTAGCTCTGGTGATCCTTTCAAAATGTTCTTTTTTAAGTGTAATATTGAGAAACTTTTTAGAAATGTGTAACTCTAAAAGTAAACCTTGCTTTTGAAAAATGAAATTGTTATACATGAATGAGGGTTATAATAATAGCAGAATTTCATTGTTAATAAAGATAAATTTGAGAACTAATAGTTTCTTTGTTTCAATCCATGCATGTGACTCTCACAACTGTCATGAGAGGGGAGAAACACAGTTCAGTTCTCTCTTTAAAGGACTTGTTCAAGGTCATATCACACAGCTGTAAGAGAACTGAGTTCCAACATAAGACAGTCTTTCAGGTTGCACTGCTTCAGATTTCTCCTGACTGAACTTCCTTAAGTACCATGACTTGTATTATGGTCTGTTTAAACATATAGAGCCTCAAGATTTGACTCCTCCAGGAGTCAGCTGTTCTAGAAATATATGTTCTTGCCATTTCACCTTGGAAGCACACATTTGACCTTGGAAGTTCACTCTGTAGTTGCACTGAGGTTTACAGGTCTGTGTGTTCTTTCTGATGAGAAGGCCTGCTTGCAAAGCTGTTCTTCAGAGCTTACCCATTCTGTTATATTTTTCCAGGCCAAGGCTCTGGGAATCAGCCTGGCCAGTCTCCAGAACCTTTGTATCTTACAGTTAGAAGCATTGTCTACATTTAACAGGTTGAAAAATAATTTTGAGTAAGAGGTTAGATTAATAAGGGAAGTTTCAGTTTTATACATATGCAAATAATCTTGCGGTGTTAAAAGAGCCTCCTTCTTGAGCAGTAATCAATATTAACAGTAAGATCACATTATTATTTTAAAAAATAATCATGACTTAGAAAATAAATGTTTATGGATCATGTTTCTGTATTTCCTTTTAATCTGTAATTTAAAATATGAAGTTTTTTCAGAGAGTGTTTTTGGTTATTAGAATGTTTAGCTATGTTATGATATTTCATTTAAATTTAATTTCAGTAACGACAAAGCAAGAATCTTGAGTTGTAGGGTCAACAATGCTGTCAAGGAAATGCGAATCCATTGGGAATGCTTTCTAGTCAATATTTTGTTTTTCAAATAAGGTCATGGACTCTTTTAAATTAATCTAGATATTGTAAAAATAGCTTCGATTGCCACTGGGTTTACATGAATGATTAAAGTAGACTAATGAGTTCATCAGCAGCCCATTCTAACCGCTGATATACTAGATCGATTGCTTTATCTGCCTGGGTTAGTTTTCTTTCCTCTGTTATTGAGCGTAATAATTTCTGTTTATAGCAAAGGTTATTTAGTTTTAATTATGTCAATTTTTCTGAAGTATGCAGTTTTAGAACTTTGTATTAGAGAAAACTTCCAACTCACATGAAGAAGATAGTACAACAAACCACTATGTACTTATTGTCCTGTATCAGTGACTATTATCCATCACATAAAATACACATTTACTGGGTGTCCTAGTGCATGCCACAGCTGTGGGCACCACTGATTAGGAGTCTACCTAGAGAGAGTGTGGACAGAGCACACATCAGAGGGAATGTGTGGGGATGACAGAAAATAGTTCATTGAATGGCTATATTCTTTCCCTATTTGATGGACAATTGGCTTGTTTTCATTTTTTTCCTAACACAAATAGGCAGCATGGCAGTAAACATACTTAGATGTAACTCCTTGCCTACTTGTATGAATATTTCTGTAGTGTAATAGAGGAAACATCTAAATATGAAGGGAGTTTAGATATTTTCATTCCCCACTATGACTATATTGCTATAAACTGATAAGTTTTAGCACTTTTCCTTTTTCTTAGAAGTTCTAGAGTAATTATTCTCAATGGAAATATCTTTATTGGGATTATTTTAAGAAATGCTCGCTGCCACAGCAGACAATCAGAAACTCTTGCTTAACATGATAACAGTTAATCTCACCAAAGTGCAACATGGGTTGGCGGAAGTCTACTCCATTTGTTGTCTCAGGGACTTGGGCTCTCTCCAGCTTGTAACACTGGTGTCCTGGGCCCAGCAAGAGCGGGATGGAGGAACCTCACCAACTCTTACGCATAACCGCTGTTCATGTTCCCATCTGAGTCATTCACTTCATGGGAAGCTGATAATGCTGCAGGAACCCTTTGATATTGGTGAACACTGTGTCTCCTCCCATCCTCCGATAGTTAAGAAAGGGGCCATTGTATATTGGATTGCCCTCGCACTCCAGCCACACATAGCACACGTCCAAAACACTTGAAGTCTTTGCCCACCAAGGGATAGGAGGTGTGCAATCAAGTTTAGACTCTTCTTGTCTTTTTTTTTAAAAGATTTTATTTATTTATTTTCAGAGAGAGGAGAAGGGAGAGAGAAAGAGCAATGTATGGTTGCCTATATCACATGGCCCTCACTGGGGACCTGGCCCGCAACCCAGGCATGTGCCCTGACTGGGAATCGAACCGGGACTTTCTGGTTCCCAGCCCGCGCTCAATCCACTGAGCTACACCAACCGGGCCTAGATGCTTCTTGTCTTAGTATCCTTCTTAACTATGGCCATGTTAGCATGGCTTTTCCAAGTATTCTCTAGAAAACTGGCATCAGAGCCTTTTAAGGATTGGATTTAGTGTCATTTCAGTTTTAATGGCAATGTTCTTTTTTGTTGTTGCTTTAAATATATTTTATTTAAAAAAATTTAGAAATGTAAAAAGTTGCAAAAATAGCACACAGGGTACCTGTATACCTTCACCTAGCTTCCCCTAATGTTAACATCTTTCATAACCATAGTGTAATAATCTAAAGCCAGAAATTAATGTGAATTCAGTAATTATATATCTTATTTGAGTTTTGTCAAAGGCAATACTCTTATAATTGTTGTCAGGTTTCTGTTTGTACATCCCTCATGAATATACATTGTCCATGGGTACACCCCATGGCCTCTTTTACTTCACAGATACCCTGTACTTTATAAATGAGCAGTATGAACTGAGAATCTCCCAAAGGATCCCAGTCTGGGCCCCACTACTGAGTTAATATGTAACCTAGCATTTGGCCTTTTGTGTTTTATTCATTACTGCTTTGTTGTCTAAGGATTCCCTTCTGACTCTTTTGCTGTGGGGAAGTGAGAACTAACTCAGAGGGCTTGTCCTAATTGTGCTTTATGAATGTTTGGGTGTATAATCCCTAAAATCTGAGCAACAGACTTCAGAGAAATGGCTAGAAAGTGAACTTAACATCAGGCAAAGATATCTGAAAATCCATATTATAGGTAGAAAAAGCTTGAATTATCATAAATACTTGGACCGTAGTGTTTTAAAATAAGGCTTCTTCACTTGTATTATGTCTACCTACATAAAGCTATTATTTATTAAGCACCTTTCCATGAATATCTTGGGAAAGAACACTCCAGGGAGAGCATAAAGTTCTGGGATGTATATGTATTTTCTTAAAGACTTAACTATCGGTCTAAATATCAAACTGTAGCCAATCTCTCTTCTATTTCTACTTAATTTCTTTTTCTTTTGTCAATATTTATTTTATTTTTTCATCATCATTTATCCCCTTATACCCTGTTCCTTTATCCACCTGCCCACTCCCCACCCCCCGCAGTTACCACACTGTTGTCTGTGTCCATGAGTTCTTTCTCTTTTCTGGCTCAATCCCTCTACCCTCAGCCCCTCTCCCCCAACTCCCCAAGCTATACTTAATTTCTAATAATTCAGTGCCTGTGTCTTGCTTTATGTCTTTGCTGTAGGCATGAGTAGATGAAAGTATTGATGAAATTTGACCACTGTTTCTGAAATGAAGGAATGGTGCCATCCAGTTTCATTTTTCAGTGGCCACTAATGATTTGTAATTTGGGCTCAACCCCAGATAAACACACAGGTAATTTGGTTAGTAAGTGTACAAGAAGAGAAACATTCATGACTTTACTATTTGTTTTTAAGTTTTTTCTTCTAGCTGTATTGAAATATAACTGACATATGACATTGTATAAGTTTAAGGTATGTAGTGTCATGATTGAATACACGTATGTATTGTTAAATCATTACCACAGTAAAGTTAGTTAACACCTCTATCACCTCATATAGTAAGTTTTTTCTTGTGGCAAGAACATTTAAAATTGCTCTTCTAACAAATTTCAAGTGTACAATACAGTATTGTTAATATAGTCACCATGTTGTATGTTAGATCCCCATTTCACTTGTATATCCAGAAGCAGAATTGCTGGATCATATGGTAGTTCTATTTTTAACTTTTGAGGAACCTCCATATTGTTTTCCATAATGTCAGCATCACAAACAGAGAACAATTAAGTGTTACCTTTTCTTCATATCTTTACCAGCATTTGTTATCTCTTGTCTTTTTGATGACAGACATTCTATTAGGTGGGAGGTAATACTTCACTGCGGTTTTGATTTGCATTTCCTTCATGATTAGTGATATTGAGCATCTTTTCATGTACCTGTTGGCCATTTGTATGTCTCTTTTGGAAAAATGCCCATTCAGGTCTTCTGCCCCTTTAAAAAATTGGATTGTTAGAGGATTTTTAGCTATTGAGTTGTATAAGTTCCTTATATATTTTGGATATTATAATAATACCCTTATCTGATATGTGGCTTGCAAATAATTTCTCCCATTTTATAAGTTGTCCTTTCATTTTGTTGCTACTGTTTGTTTTTCCTATTCCACTGGTTAAACATGATTGACTTAAAAATATTTATTTTTCTATTTCTCTGAGATAATCTTTACTAACATAGGCCATTTAGAAAGGAAGAAGTATTGGTACAGGCAGCTTACCGATTTGTATAAGGCTGGGATATTGGTTAGCAGTTGAAGATGTGACCGTGTGGTGCAACATGTGTCTGCACTTTCAGAAGGAGACTCTGAGGGCTCAGATGTGGGTATGGGTCTGACTCAACAGTGTTACTTGTGTGGCTTTGGACAGGTTACTTACCTCTGTGTAGAACGTAGGTAAAGTGCTTCAACTGCTATCTGGCACATTATAGGCACTGAAAATGGAACTTTATTATTTGTAGTTTTCTTTACGATTCTGAACAAATACTTTTTTGCCCTGGCTGGTGTTGCTCAGTGGATTGAGTGCTGGCCTGTGAACCAAAGGGTTGCTGGTATGATTCCCAGTCTAGGGCACATGACTGGGTAGCAGGCCATGTACCCAGTAGGGGGCATATAAGAGGCAACCACACATTGATGTTTCTCTCTCTTTCTCTCTCCTTTCCCCTCTGTCTAAAAATAAATAAATAAAATCTTTAAAAAAAGATTCTGAAGAAATATTTTCTTTTAAAAAGGAAGCCCATTAAGTACAGAAAAATCAAATGTGCATGGCTGCTTTCTTAAGAATTTACAATTTCTGTGTAATGTCTTTTTGAATACCTTGCAAGAAAGTTTTAAAAAAGTGGAACAGATATCTTTCTGGGGTATAGTCTGATGAGTCAGATCCTGAGTTAGATGCTAAAGAACTTGATCAAAAGCTAGTTTGCACCTTTGGCTCTGTTGCCCCCATTGTGACTGCACAGGCTGACATGAAGGTGGGCAGAATAGGGGTGCTCTAACATTTATGTGGCTTTACAGAATATTTTCTGCCTCCCTTCATGAGCACCAATATATATATGTGCTCTTTCCAATATATTCATGATGTTTAATTTCTCTTTTCTTGTCATATCAACTAAGTCTGAAATTAAAAGCACTTAAATATCAATTTTTAAGGTAATGCCCAGGTTTATTTTCTTATGTTATCTTTCTTAGGTTTTCTATGGTTAATTAAAAATAAATTTTATTATAAAAAGACATATTGCCCTGGCCGGTGTGGCTCAGTGAGTTGAGCACCAGCCTGCAAACCAAAATGTTGCTGGTTCGATTCCCAGTCAGGGCACATACCTGTGTTGAGGGCCAGGTCCCCAGTTGGGGGTGTGTGAGAGATGTTTCTCTCCCTCTCTTACCCTCTCTCTAAAAGTGAATAAATAAAATCTTTAAAAACTTATTTATTTAGTGTAAAAAACTTTAAAAAATATGTACTATCTGCTCTTTTTTAGCAACCTCAAGAAAATCGCAAAATGTAAAAAAACTAAATCCAGGAGACATAAAGAGAAAAGTAAACTTAACCCTCCTACATCTTAAAGAAATTCCAAAAATAATAGGTAGACTAGGAGAAAATATTTTCAAGATTTTTAAATTGAATTTTTAATTGAGGTAATACAGTTTCATATGGAATTGTAAGAAATAACACAGCGAGATACTGTGTACCCTTCATGCAATTTCCCCAATGGAAACATCTTGTAAAAGTATAGTATGATATTGTGGAGATTCTTTTCACACACATGAAGAAAGTGTAGCCCTGGGATTCACGTGTATGAGCAAAGCATCCTGCGTGAAAAAACCTCCCAAGACGGCATGTGCGGATTCATGTCCGTGGAAAAAAGAATTCTTTGTAGGGGAATTTGGCCAAAATATTTCTTAAAGATTTACTGCCTTGCTGGTCTCTCCCCCCTGGATTTAGGGTCTTATGCTAATGAATTCCCGGGCTTTTTCCTGCCACAATGTTTACGGTTCTGGAGTAAACAGCTCTAGCTAGCTTGCTCTCAATTTACATTTCTACCCTCTTAATGTATGGCCCCAGTCTTGTCTACCACTGGACCAGAACATACAATCTATGAATAAGTTAATGAAGACCAATCTGATGCTCTGTGCCCCGAATCTTCAATAAAACCCCCTGGACCCGAGGCTTGGGGCTCTCTCCCAGATGATGATGGGGAAGCTGCGTGGTCCAGAATCCCTTTTCCAGCGTATTTGGTGTGAGAATTATTTATAAATGCATTCAGTCATGGTCACCACAGATTCTGCCTAGCTATGAATCCGCGACATGATATCACAACCAAGACATTGACATTGATCCAGTCCACCCACTTTAGGTCAGGGTTTATTTATTTATTTTAGCCTATGGATGTCAAATTGATCCAGCATCATTTGTTGAAAAGGTTGTCTTTCCTCAATTTTTATGATATTATAAAAAATCAGTTGACTTATTTGTGTGGGTTTATTTCTGGGTTCTCTCTTTTATTGTATTGACCTATGTGCCTATCTCCCCCACCATTACCAGAAGTTTGATTACTGTCACTATATAGTAAGCCTTAGTATTGGTTACAATGATTCATCCCAATTTATTCTCCTTTGTCAGACTCCTTTTAGTTATTCTAGAGGTCTATGCCTTTCCATGTAAATTTTAGAATAAGCTTGTCTATGTCTACAAAAAATTAGGCTGGGATTTTGATAGGAATTACATTAAACCTATATATCAATTTTCAGAGACTTTATTTCTTTACTATATTGAATCTCTAATCCATAAACATGGTATGTTTCTTCCTTTATGAAACATTTCCTTTTTTACAAATAAAGAACTAATAGTTGGAATCTATAAAGAACATCTGCAAATCACTAACAAAAATGACTCAAAACAGATAGGAAACTGGGAAAAGGCAATTCCCAGAAGACATACAAACGGTCACTAAAGTTTCAAAAGATGTTAAATCTCATGGATGGTACAGGAAATTCAAACCATAAAATCCCATTGTTTTACTTGTTTAAATTATCAAAATTAAAATTTATAATATTGTCAATTAATTAGAGTGCAAGGAAATGGGCGCTTTGATACACTGCTGTGGGAGCAAGCTGGTGAAGCATTTTTTGAAGGCATTTAGCAATATTGATCAAAATTTGAACCATACATAATTAGACTGAGCAATTCCACTTCTTTGAATCTCTTGTACAAAAGTATGTGCTTATATGCACAAAGATGTTGGTGTAAGGGTGCTCAGTACTGCATTAGGGGAACAACCAAAATGCTAATCAGTGTAGGAAAGGTTAGACAAATTACGTCTCATCCATAGTGTAAAATACCATGTACCAGTTAAAAAGAATGAAGGTGACCTATATGTACTCAGATTTCAAATTAGATAAGAATAGGAGAGAAGTCTAATTACACCCTCACCATCCCCCCCTCCCGTGGTTCTACTTCCCTTTGAACTGAAACGGAACAACCATCTGGTCAATTCTGACTTTCTTGTCATATTATTGAACCTGATACAGCTGCTTCAGATAATTCTGTTGCGGCTCAGGGAGGCTAAAGTACTGATAAATTAACTTTCTTTTTATGGCTCTTATCTTGAAGTCATTTTTATTGTTTCATTATGTACTACTAATGAAGAATAAATGTCCAGGACTGGGGGAGAGGGTCGTGCCTCAGGCAGGAACAGTGTGTCTCTGGCTATGCCTAATGATATTGTCCTCTCAGTTCTCTGGACTTTTGTTATCTTACTTAGGTCAGAAGGGCATTGCTAACCTCTTTGAAGAATGGCTTTTCCTTTGACAAGGTCTTACTAGGTTTGGCATTTTGAAGAAGTCTTATTTTCATGATCCAGTTTGGAGAATAGGTTAATAAAAAGTATCCATACAACAGTTCATTAACTTTCTTGATCTATATACCCATCAAAATTAATTCTTCATTATTTAATAAATTAAAGCATTTATTTTTTAAAAAGCATTTCAGAACATAATTGCGGCTGTGAGCAGAACTCATTTTCTGTATGTTCTTGTCCAGTTAAAAACAATATATTGTGAATTATTTAAGACAAGTAGGAGACTTCCAGTCAAGATGGCAGCATAGGCAGATATGGCTCGCCTCTTTGCACAACCACATGAAAATTACAACTAAAATATAGAACCACCATCACTCAGAACCATCAGAAATTGAGTTGAATGGATGTCTGACAACTATGGAATTAAAGAAACCACATCCATCCAGACTGGTAGGAGGGGCACAGACATGCAACAGCCTGGTCCTTCACCCACATGTGGTGGATAAAAATTTGGGAGGGATATCTCTCTTGGGTGCAAGGAGTCCCAGCCCCACACCAGGACCTGAGCCCAAGATGCCAGTACCAGGAAGATAAGTCTCCACAAATTCTGGCTGCAAAAGCCAGCAAGGACTGAGCTGGTGGAAGAAACTGCTGGAACCCAAAGAAGATTTTCTTAAACAACCCACACATGGACTCACATACTCAGACTCATTCCCTCTGAACTCCAGCACTGGGTAGCAGCTTGAAAGGCATCAGTGGTACACAGGGAGAAATTGAAGTATCTGGTATCAAGGTGAGCAGAGGCCATTGTCCCTTTTCTAAACCTCTGCAGAGCTGGCAAGCTGGTCAGCTCCCTTGGAGACCCCCAGAGACTCCACCCCACCCAATTTATGGGCCCACCTGATCTGCTTTTCCATATGAATGATTTATCTTGGCTCATGCTTCATAACTTCCTAAATCCTATCAAATAAGCCACAGCTAGCCTCAGTTAGCCCCAGAGCCAGTACTAGCAGCTAGCCTAGATTCACAGCTTAGCTTTGCCTGGGAATCTCCAACCCCAGCACAAATAGCAGCCATCTCAAATTGCTTTATAGCTCAGGCAGGGTGGCCCAGGGAAAAACACAGGTGGGGGCTGACTTTGGCCTGCATCACCGGAAAACTCCAGGGCCAGCACACCCAGTGGAGAGCTACAAACCAGGTCGGAGCACCACTACCCTTTCCCTGAACATATGATCTTCCAGTGAGGGTGGAGATTGGTGGTAAGTGGTCACAGCTAGTCCTTGTGGCTGATTGGCCTGGGTAAAACCCTCCCATTGATCTGCAAACAGTGACCAAGGTTCAGCTACAAGAGGAGAGTGTACTCAACTCACACACAGAGTCCACCTCAAGTACCCAGCTTGGGTGATAGGGGAGACTGTGCCACTGGACTCTGTAGGACATCTACTATGTTAGGCCACACTCCAAGACATGGATTCAATGCAGCTCTACCGAATACATAGAAACAAACACAGGAGGCTGCCAAAATGGGGAGACAAAGGAATATGGCCCAAATGAAAGAATAGATCAAAACTCCAGAAAAACAGCTAAACAAAATGTAGATAAGCAATCTATCAGATGCAGAGTTCGAAACACTTACTGAGGACCTCAACAGCATATAGAAGATCCAGTCAGAAATGAAGGATACACTAATTGAAAAATGAAAAATTTACAGGGAAACAATAGTAGAGTGAATGAAGCTGAGAATCAAATCAATAATATGGAATATAAGGAAGCATAAAACAACCTATCAGAAAAACAAGAATAAAGAACCCCAAAAATGAGGATAGGATAAGCAGCCTCTGGGACAACTTCAAGAAGTCTAACATTTTCATTATAGGGGTGCTAGAAGGGGAAGAGAAAGACAAGAAATTAGAAATCTATTTGAAAAAATAATGAAAGAAAACTTTCCTAATTTGGTGAAGGAAATAGACGTGCAAGACCAGGAAGCATAGAGAGTCCCAAACAAGACTGATGCAAACAAGCCCACACCAAGGTACATCACAATTAAAATGTCAAAGGTAAGATAAAGAGAGAATCTTAAAAGCAGCAGGAGAAAAGCAGTTAGTTACCTACCTGGGAGTTCCCATAAGACTGTCAACTGATTCCTCAAAAGAAACTTTGCAGGCTAGAAGGGATTGCCAAGAAATATTCAAAGTCATGAAAAGCAAGGACCTACAGCCAAGATTGTTCTACCCAGCAAAGATACCATTTAGAATTGAAGGACAGATAAAGAGCTTCCCAGACAAGAAAAAACTAAAGGAGTTCATCATCACCAAAACATTACTACATGAAGTGTTAAAGTGACTTATTTAAGAAAAAGAAGAAGATTAAAACTAAGAACCATATAATGGTGAAAAATACAAATCTATCAACAATTGAATCTAAAAAACAAACTAAGCAAACAGGAAGAACAGAGACAGAATCATAGACAAGGAGAGTGTTTTGATGGTTTCCAGATGAGAGGGCATGTGGGACAGTGGGTGAAGAAGTGAGGGGATTAAGAAGTACAAATAAATAGTTACAGAATAGCCATAGGGATGTAAAGTACAGTGTAGGAAATGATGTAGCCAAAGAAGTTATACACATGACACATTGACATGCAAAAATGGTGGGGGCATTGCCTAAGGGAGTGGGGATGTGCTGGATGGAGGGGAACACTGGGAGAAAAATCAGGAAAACTGTAATAGCATAATCAATAAAATATAATTAAAACTTTAAAAAAATGATAAGAAGGAATACGACAGTAAACACTGGTATATCCACCTTCCAGCATAAGAAAATGTTCTTTTCACTGGTAGAATTTTGACAATGTTTCAGTGAAGGGAGAACTGGACATTTTAATGTCCCTGTGCTAGTACTTTCTGATTCAGTGTTGGTATCTGCGGCTTACCTGTTACTGTTTCTTGTAGTGTCGTCTGTGATGGGAAATTCTATAGCAGGGCTCAGTGGTGGAAAAGAGAGCCGGCTAAGGGATGAGACTCAGAGGATGACTTCTTGTGATTTTTTTTTTGGAGATGAAATTTAGTATTTAACATAAGGTTTATAGGAAGCTGTTCCCGGCTTTGCCAACACTATGGTAATATTGGCACCCTTAAGTGAGATGGTGAGGCTCTTATTCATTTGCAGTACAGCAGACCAGAGCTGGTCCATTTTCTCCACTTACCTTCTTGCTTTCCCATCTATCTGTCTGTCCATCTACCCATCCATCATTCTTCCACCCATTCATCCATACCCCCATCCACCCATCCATCCATTTTGGTGGTCCTTCATTGATTGAATATTCTGTGAGTGTCTACTCAGTTAAGGCTCTGTGCATGGCATGGCCACGCTGTTGAAGTTCCACTTAGGCAGCTGTAGACCACCTTGGATCAGCCCTGCCCAGCATCCCACATCTTCTGGCCCTCAGTGGCTTGAAGGTGGAATCCAGGGTAGAGCCACACTACACAGTGGCACTGGAGTCTGGCATGGCACTGTTCATGGAGGCCATGCTGCCCGGCACAGGGTTGGGACTGATGCTGTGGTTTTTGGAGTTTGGCTGCTGGGCTGTCCAGATGGCCGTAGGTGCCCTTGACCAAGGGGAACTGTTTTGGGTACATGGGCCACTTATGTTTTTGGTTGGTGTAGGCTTGATAGATGTGGGCAAGCAGTATGTTCTTGTTGGTGAAGACCTCAGAGCAGTGGATACACTACAGGTTGACCTTCTCAGGAGCTGCGTGTGGTGGGTGAGCATGTGCTTCTTTAAGCAACTTGGTCTGGCTGAAGGTGTTCTTGTAGATCACCTCCACCGAGAAGTTGCTTCCAGTGTCCCAGGAGAGAGAAATAGGTAATTCTAGTACATATTAAGAGTTTATCTAAGAGAGGCATGTCAGGAGTGTAATGGCAGCACACATTTGTGTATATGTATGTACAAGGCGTGTATTAGAGACAGAGACAGACAGAGAAAGGGAGAGGATATATGTATTGGTAAGTAAGAAGAAGGATATAGGACAGGACATTTTAAGGTGAGGGACTAGCTTTTGCAAAGACATTGAGGGAGAGAACATAGCATGTTAGGTATTTATTGCTGGGTGACAAAATATCTCAAAACTTAGTGACTGAAAGTAACATTATTATCATCTCACATAGAAGGAGACTTGACTTGGGGTGGTGAACACACAATACAATATACAGTTGATGTATGATAGAATTGTATACCTGAAACCTATATAATTTTATTAACCAACATCACCCCAATAAATTCAGTTTTAAAAAAAGAAATTCAAGGACAGTTTAGGAATGTCGTTCTGGCTCAGGGTCTCTCATGAGGTTGTGGTCAAGATGTCAGCCCAGGGCTACCACCATCATCTGAATGTTCACCTGGGGCTAGAGGATCTGCTTTCCAGGTATCTTAACTCATACAGCCAGCAAATTGATAGTAGCTATTGGCAGGTCTCAATTCCTTTCCTTATGCCTCTTCCTAGAGCTGCTTGAACATTCTCACAAGAATATCCTCACAACAAACTGCCAGTTTCCCCAAGAGCAAGTGATCCAAGAGAAAGTAGGGCAGAAGCTAAAACGTCTTCTGTGACCTAGTTTTGGAAGCCCCATTTCACAGTGTCCTATTGGCCACATATGCCAGTCCTATCCACTATGAGGGTGTGAGGACTACATAAAGACATGGATTCCAGGAGGCAAGGATTATTGGGACTCTCTTGGAGACTGTCACCACAGCATGATCCAGAATCTGCAGCTGGTTTGTGTGGTTGGGCTTGGCTGTGACTGTGGAGTTGATTTGGCTGAGGAGCTTGGTACAGGCTTTGGACACTGTCTTAAATACTTTGTATTTTTTCTTCAAAGTCTTCCCTGTAAGGATATGTATTTTTAAAGGTTCTATGTATTTATTTTAGAGAGAGGGGAAGGGAAGGAAAAAGAGAGGGAGAGAAACATTGATGTGAGAGAGAGAAATTGATTGGTTGCCTCTTGCACACACCCCTGTCCAAGGGCCGAACCTGCAACCCAGGAATGTTGAGCCTGCGACCTTTCACTTTGCAGGATGATGCCCAACCAACTTAGCCACAGTAGTCAGGGCTCTGTAAGGATATTAAGGAGGAAAGTGACACACTCAGGTTGACTTTTCAATCTACAGCTCTAGTAGAGTTTTGGAGTGCACTGAGGTGGGAGGCAGGTGCATGAACCAAGAGCTGTTAGTGGTGGTCTGTTTAGAGATCCTGTAAATCACCCTCCCCAGGGCACCTGAAACTGAGTTAGAGTCCCCAGTTGCCTCAAATCCCACCTCCCCCAACCTCTTCTTCCATAAGGGAGACCTTGGCTGCACAAGCTGGAGGAGCTAGAGACTTAATCAATCAGTGGTATCCAGAAAAAAAGCCTATATGGGAAGTAAATATTACTACTCTTATTTATATATATCTCATTTAAAACAATTTCTGTTCTTCGGGCTATGTCATAATGTCATTAGTGTGTGAGTACCACAGAAGATGTATGTAATTTCTAAGTGAATGTTCATTATTGGGGGTACATGCCCATGCCTTTTTACCAATGGGATACATGATTAATGAGTTTGGAAACCATTGCTGAGAGGGAGGCTGGTCCTGTGGGGGTCCGGGGTCTAGAGGATTTGGCAATCATGCCCAATGTCTCCTTCCATGGCTGGCCACTTTAATAGAGGCCCTGGCATTGCCTGTAGCACTGTCCTCAGAAGACTTATGTTGTCAGGGTAGCTCCTTGGCCCTCTGGTAGTGCCTGGCCTGCCCAGCAGTCCTTCAGTGACTGCCCCTCTTGACCCAGATCACTTTTGGGAAGACATCCTCAGGCATTGCCTGTTGTGAGCAAGACTGCTGGCTGGAGTCAGACCTGCGTTCACATCTGGCTCCGGAAGTGCTTGGGCTTCTGCCCAGGATAGATCATTCAGTTTCTCTGAGGGCCCCTCTTTGTTTATAAAACAAGGATTGTCTTCCTGTGTAGGATGCTTCAGTGGAAGGGCCTCATGTGAGTCAATACGGATTGAACTTCCTGATGGTGTCCAAAGCCCCAGGACTCCAGGGGGCTACCACTATCCCCTCCTTGGGGCCCCAATAACAAATTGAATTCCAGGAAGATTCTGGCTTAGCTAACTTGGTTACACACATGTTGTTTGAATGGTGTCCGTGAGTTAAAAATATGACAGGTAGCTTTGATAACAATGTGAAATGTTGGGACCCCTGCTCCTGAAGGGTAATGGTCTTTGTTGTTTGATGAAGTACCCATAATTTGTAGCCTTTGTTTGTAAGGGTTACTTTTTAGTTTGAATTTTTTAAAAAGTCAGTTTTTATAGTCTTTTCAATAACTTTGAAATATCTTTACAAAAGAAAGCATCTGGTCTCTACAGTGTTTATTTTTATAATTTCTTACATTTTACTTAAAATGAAATTTTTAACTTTCCATTTTGAAATAATTTTAGACAGTGAAAAGTTGCAAAAATAGTACTAAAAAGTGTCTGTATACTCTTTATCTGGCTTCCCCTCATGTTAACATTTTACATGAACATAGCACAGTTATCAAAAGTGAGAAATGAATATGCATAAATACCATTAACTAATCTTCAACCCTCATTTGGATTTTCCCATTTCTCCTAATAATGTCCCTTTTCTTTTCCAGAATCCAATTCAGGATCACACATTGTACTTATCATGTCTCTTTGGTTCCCTCCAATCTGGGACAGTGCCTGAGTCTTCATGTTATACACAGGGTCCAGCACAAATAATGCTTTTTTTTTTTAAAAAGATTTTATTATTATTTTTAGATAGAAAGGAACAGAGGGAGAAAGAGAGGGAGAGAAACAGCAATGTATGGTTGCCTCTCACACGGCCCTCACTGGGGACCTGACCCTCAACCCAGGCATGTGACCTGACTGGGAATCGAACCGGGACCCTGTGGTTCCCAGCCCACGCTCAATCCTCTGAGCTACACCAGCCAAGGCCAAATAATGCTTTTTATTACAAAATCATAAGCATGTAATTCTGTAACATAACAATATCACATTCAAGTGTACCATATGACATTTTA
The DNA here is from genome assembly GCA_004026765.1 of Micronycteris hirsuta. Taxonomy (NCBI): domain Eukaryota; kingdom Metazoa; phylum Chordata; class Mammalia; order Chiroptera; family Phyllostomidae; genus Micronycteris; species Micronycteris hirsuta. Next base: position 22,175 of record PVJI01009937.1, on the reverse strand, counting down.
GGTTGAATGTTAAAATTAAAACTATAAATTGTTACACTCGTATTATTACCCGACCAGCCACACTCAAGCAGGCCTTTTCTGATGACCCCTGTATTTGAAAGTGTATAAATCTAAGTTTGTACAAATCCTTCAAACATAATTTTGTTTTCTTTTCACAGTCCATGTTGCCCTCCACTATGACCTGGCTTCTGCAGCTGAGTCACAGCCTATCATGTGCCTGACACATAATAGTCGCTCAGTCAGTGGTAGCTATTGTTTTGATTATAGGAGAGGTATGGTCATTGCTATGTCACCAGTAATCTTTACATATAGGGAAAAGCTCATCATTAGTCTCCTTACATGGTGTCTATGGCAAATGCTTTCGGTTCACTGAAATGCAGATTTCTAAATACAGGTGTGAGATAGGAACGTGCCAGGAGTATCTGTTTTCAGTCTCAGGATGACTGGTACAGTAGCAGGGGCTGGCCTGGTATTCTCTATTACAGATCATTGGTGCTCATACGGATCCATGTCAAGCCTGAAAAAAACATAGATCTCACTGTTTAGGTTTGTGCGCAATAAACCACACGGCCTCTCAGGGGTGTCCAACCTGTGGCCTGCAGGCCGCATGCAGCCCAGGATGGCTGTGAATGCAGCCCAACACAAAATCGTAAATTTACTTAAAACATTATGAAATCTTTTTTTGTGATTACGTGTCACAGTGTATTTAATGTGTGGCCCAAGACAACTCTTCTTCCAGTGTGATGCAGAGATGCTGAAAGGTTCGATACCCCTGGAGCCAGACTGCTTAAGAATGGGCTCTCCTAAAACTCTTTGGTTGCTCTTGAAGCATATCAAAGGCTGTGGAAGGGTATGCTAAAAGGTGGCAATTGGTGTTTACAAACTATGGCAAAGAATTCCTTCCTTTCTGGGCTAAATATTGGGCATAAATATATAGTGGTGGTAGGTGGATGGAAGAGAGGAGGGAAGGTTGTTTTATTCCGGAGATTTTGTGAAACTGAAATAATTACCTGGAGTCTGGAGTTGCACCTAACGTTTTATTTAACTCAAGAATCCCACTGTGTGTGTGTGCACACATGCATGTATGTGCATGTGCTTATGAAACAGATAGCCACACACAAATACACATGGAGAGACAGAGATTGAGAGGGCTGGGTTTGCCCAGGACAGAGGGGTTCTCTGGGATGTAGGACTTTGCTAAAACCAGGTCAGCCCAGGTAAGGACCTACCCCGCGAAGGACCTCCTTGGGACGGAAAGTGATGTGGGTTGGTGAGACCTAAAAGATTCTCAGTGAGAAGTTTCCTAGTCATCATCTTTTGCCATTTACTCATGTCCCTTTTAAAAGAGATCCTTATTTAAATCATGATTACCAACACTTTATTATTGTTTTATCAACTCCCTCCCTACATTTTTCCAGAGAATTTTGAAATACTTCCCTTATATCCTCTCATTTGTAATTTTAGATTTACAGAATGTTGCCAAGAGAGGATAGAGTTTCTGAATAGCCCACATCCAGCATGTCCTATTGTTACCGTCTTAAACATTTCCATGCACATTTGTCAAAATTAGAAACTGACATTAGTATTGTACCATTAACTAAATTCCAAACTTTATTTGGATTTCACTAGTTTTTCCACTTATGTTCTCTTTTTGTTCCAGAATCCAGTCCAGGACACCACATTGGATTTCATTATCTATGACAGTTTCTTAGTCTTTCTCAGTTAACAGAAGAAAAAAGAATTTTTCATGACCTTGACAGTCATGAGGAATACTGGCTAGGTATCCTGTAGAATGCCCCCAAATATGGGTTTGTCTCATGTGTGTTATGTTCAGACTGGGGTTATAGGTGTTTTGGAAGAGCACACAGAGTGAAGTGTCCTTATTGTCTCATCTTCTCAGGTGGTATCTGACATCCATGTGACTTCTTTGGTTAGGGAAATTGCGATCACCTGGTCAGTGTGGTGTTGACCAGCTCTCTCCAGACAGAGACCTTTTTCCCCTTTTTCTCTTTTTCTACTCTGTTCTTGGAAGTGAATCCCTAAGCATAGACCTCCTGGAAGGAGTTCAGGGAAGATTAAGCTCCGCCTCCTGGAGATGGAAATATGTATGTGTATTATTTGTAGAGTTGCAGGACACTCAGATGACTTTGATTTTCAGATAAGCAATGATTATTTTTACTGAAATATGTCCCTTGAGATAGAACTTCATATTTAACTGGGCATCCTATAATTTGTTAAATCTGGCAACCCTAATTATTTGAAATTCTTCTGTAAGAAAAATTGGTCTCTTTCTCCTTACACTTGAGTTTTAGTTTGATCCTACCATCTTCTTATTATAGTTTTCTTCCCACTTTCTGTCATCATTTAGCAGAGTTTGATATACTTTAGTGATTATAGACTTTTGTCTACTTAATTTCCTTTTAAAACTACATGGAAAATAGTTTGCCTCAGAAAGTGATTTGTGTGTGTGTGTGTGTGTGTGTGTGTGTGTGTGTGTGTGTTTAATCAAAGGATTTTTTTCATTGCGTGAGCCAAAAAGTACATTAGTTTCCAACCCTATAAATGAAACCCAGAGTTGAAGGAAACAAGAGATTTGTGCTGAATTTCCAAGTGTGGATCCTGTAGGGGGCAGGGGAGAAGGTCACCGCTTTAAGCAGCCCCAGGCTGATGTTCCTTTAAGCAGCCCCAGGTGGCTAAAGCAGCAATAAGCACATGGATTCTGCCTGAACTTGGCAGTGTGAGGCACTTGTGATTGCTTCAACTCCCCAACCTCTAGCAGGTGTGAGAGAATGCTTATTAAGTGGATGTGGAAATGAAGGAGGGCGTGGGCAGTGGGGATGCCAGAGAGATCCTGTAATTGTCCTTTCAAAAGAAAAACAGACCTCTTGTTTCTGTGAAGTGTACCTAGCCATCAGATGGTGTTGTGTTTTGTTAAAGCAGCAATTCTGCGGCAAGATTACCTTGGGTGTCTTGTCAGCAGCTGGTACCCATCAAATCAAAGCCTGTTTCTCATCAGCAGCAGGTGTTCCAGTAAGTGACAAGAGACTGCAGAGTTTAAAGAGGGCTCAGCTCCTCCTGGACAAGAGATCTCTGCTGTCCCAGGGGCTTTGGTGAGCCTTTCTCAAGCTGAAGGATTGCAGAGAGAAAGTTTTGGAGTTTGGTGAACTGAATGTGGCTGTGACTTGCTGACAGTTGCCTTCTAATCAGTTCTTTTGAAAGGATGATACTTGAGAGAATATGTGTCACTTGAAGGTGAGATCCTGCCTGGCACATAGTAGTTGTTTTATTAAATGTTTGTCAATTGAATGAGGGCATCCATTCTTCATCCTGCCACTTGTTCAGGTAATCCTCAGCAGTTGGGACATGGCTCTATGTACCTTGCCTAAACTGAACCCTGTTTTCCCCAATAACAATGCTAGTCACTTGTCATTGTTACCTAAATAAATTTTGTTGAACTATGGGTCTGACTCTTGCCAGGTCTCCACAGAAAGCCTCCAGCACTCCCAGGGCTCTGGTTCCCTTTGATCTGAGTGCCCTTTCTTCCCCACTTGGATGGGGCTGCCTGTGCCTCTGCTTCTGGAAAGGTCTTTCTTTGCTGCTTAGTCTCTGGCACAGTTTTGGACCTCAGGCTGGAATTCTTTGTGTATTCCAAATAAGCAAGGTTTACATGTACAAAGATGTTCAGGGCAACTCATTAAAATACCTGCACATGTGTACAGTTAATAAATTTAGTCTGAGGCTGCCAATTCTTTTTTCATAAGAAAACAAAATACTTTGCTTTTAACAGCTTCCTCAGAGGTTTTACAAATGCCTGTGCTTGGTTCTTGTATCCTGTTAGACAGAACGACATATGTTTGTCCATGTGTTTACATTTTTTAAGTTACCAGATGTCTATAGTACAAGTTTTATTATCTATTTTTGAATTTATGTTTTGAAACTTAAAAACACATTTTAGAATATTGCTATAGAAGTAAGTGCTGAGTGCTACCTGATTGTAGGATATGTTTTGCCAAGCTGTCTTAAGTTTTGAATTTTCTTGAATTTCTGTTTGTGGAATGCCAGTATGTTAAATACACAGATGGTAAGCAGTGAGGTCAGTTCCTAACAGCTCTAAAAAAAAGCAGGCAGTTATATTTTTGGTGAGGATTTTGGAGTGAAAGCAAAAGCCCCAAAGAATGACAGCTGAATTCTGCATTGTTTAAGGTGAGGAAGCCAGGGCCAGGCGCTGGGACAGTGGCTCCATTTGTAGTTTCCCATCGTCAGGAAAAGTCAGCTTGACCCACACCTATTGGCAAAGCCCCATTCTGACTGTGGCCTAATAGAGAGCACATGGCAGCTACGACTCTGTCAGTGGTCAGTGACGTAGAAATTGAGCCCTCCAGTAATTACTATGAGATGTGACTCTCTGGGTTGGTGTCCTTCTGTGTCTGGAGACACAGTGGAATTGTGGAGTGAAATGAGCTACAGAGTTCTCATTTTTACACAGATCTCAATATCTTCTGAACTGGCTGGTGTGGCCCCGTAGTTTGGAGTGTTGTTCTATAGCTGAAAGATTGTGGGTTTTATCCCTGGTCTAGGTGCATGTAGTCCCCGGTCCAGGAGTATATAGGAGGCAACCAGTTGATGCTTCTCTCTTGCACTGATGTTTCTTTCTCTCCCTTCCTCCCTCTCTAAAAAAGCAAAGAAAAAAATGTCACTGGGTGAGGATAAAAAACAAACAAACCAGCATTAGTGGCCAATGTTGATGGAGCTCTCAGTGCTTTACAATCTTATCTCACTCACCTCTCATGCCAGCCTTTATGTGGTAGGTTCAGATGACCCAGAATTTCCATTTCTTGTATCATTGCTGCACTCAAGACCTTCTCAACTTGGAATTGTTCTAATTATCTCTGATGGGGTTGCATGCCAAGGGTTTCTATACTGTGTCTTGCATACCAGCTTTTGCTTAATATTTCTCAAATACTAATCATAGCAGTTCCCTCCCAAAGTCTTTGCTGTTTCCACTTCCCTTAAGGTGAAGATCAAACTTCAGCCCAGCACAGGCCTCTGTCTCAGGACTGTCTCCCCTCCTTCCCTGTATAAATCATCAGTGAAAGCACACACTTGTTTTCTTGTCCCCAAGACTATGCTCAGACTCTTTTCACCCACACGGCTACAAATCAGTTCACCTCCTTCCTGCTGTCTCCTTTCCAGAAGAGCATGTCCCCCACTTTCACATTTGAGCAGCAGGCGTGGCTTGTATGCACACCGCCATGTGTAATTTGTTAGCACTCTCATTGTCTTGAAATGTAATGAAGTTGTTTACATTTGACTTCTTTAGAGCTCATCCCTGTTCTGCAGTTAAATTGCAAACTCTTTAAGGATGAACCAAAACTTAAAAATCCTCCCACAGCACCAAACCAAGTGCACAGAGTAGGCAGTGGACAAATATTTGCTTTTGATTAGAGTTCTAAAGAAAGTCATTACTCCAGATAAAGAAGCTTTGCATTCCTGCATGAGAACATGGTATTCCTGTTTTGCCAACCTTGTTCTTCTTCTTCCAATTGTGTTCATGAGAGGTTCGCTCAGAGCCAAGCAAGTAGAACAAAGAAGCCAGTGGAATGAAACTTCCTAAGGTTTCTGTATAACAGTACAGTGAAAACACTGTCATGATCATCATTACCTATTAATACAGAAATGTAAGCTTGGAATTCTGGTGGCATGCACAAAATAGTATTTTGTATCATTTCTTATAATGTATATGATGTGGACCTACTCCACAGATTCTAGGGTAGCTGTTGTTGATAAACTCATGGAAATGGTAACTGAGAGTGGCTTTGCTACTCCCTGGTCAGCATTCTTCAAAACAGTCTCCGCTGTGTAAATGCTCTTGAATCTGCAGAATGTCTGCGTCTGTGCTGCTTACTAGAATGAAGAAAGGTGGGAAGCTGAGGCTGCCCCTTCACGAGACAGTCTTAGACCGAGGGGCTCCTTCCTCACATAGTATATATTTTATTCTGAGACCTTGGTCTCATTACAGTTTAAATTTTGTTCTCTTACTTTAGCTGCTTATTTAATTGAGAACATTTCAGTGAAAAAAATGTTTAAAACACTGAAATTGTAAAGAATCTGGGGTCATGCAGAGGTTTCAGTTGACCCTTGTGATGAATAAATGAATACAACTCCCGCATGCAGGGCCTCCTTTCCAGGATCTCTTAGGGCCTTTACCCCGTCTCCGTCGGTACAGAACAGCGGAATGTTTTGGGCCAACTGCACTGTGAGTTATGCTACTTTTAAAGCTTTGACTGTATAACCAAGAATCTGAAGCCAGAGTAAGCAGGATAACTTATTCCTGTGCTATTTTTTGCATGAAGCATTAAAAACAGCACCAACATGGTCATCTGTTTTACTTTTTATAGGCTCTGTCATCACTTTAATTGGTTGTTGTTAGAACAGATGTTTTAAAAGGAATATTTTGGCATGACTGTCTTTGTTTACTTAATTTCTGATGACTTGAAGGACATTTATATCTACATGTTTTAAAAAAAGAGCTGTGGGCCATGGGAGCAGAGCAACCTATGAGCCCTTTCCAGACCCGGTCCGGTCCTGGTCCTGGGGAGGGATAATGAGATGGCTGGGGTGAGCTGTACTGGGTGAAGAGGTTGAAGAACAGGAACCATAAACTTGAAAAGCTAGGGGCAGCATGCAGAAATCTCCCCATTTACAGTTAGCAGATGTTAAAAGCAATCCAAATGTCAAACCACCCTGAAAGATGGCTTTTAAAAATGCAAAAGCCAAGTTACCATTGTTTTAAGGTAAGTAAAATTAAAAAGAAAATTGTTAACTTGTTTAGACAGAGCTTATGAATCAATTAAGTCAGTAGGGAACTGACTTCAGACTTGGACATCAGCATGGTTCATATGCCATACATAGCTTATGAATCCAGTCATTATTTTTGGTTCTTGGAACATGGGCAATGATAGAAAAGCTTATCAATACTAACTGTCAAAAAAAAGTTTTGCTTCCATGTTTGGGCCAAAATATTCTTCTGAATTGCTACTTCATAACAATTTTTGTAAAATATAACAGCATTTTGAAAAATTTTAGTTTCAAAAAAAGTCGCTAAAGATGAAAGGATTATTTTAAATCTTCTTTATTCTTTTATAATATTTAAATTGTCTTCTCTGCCTTTTAAAAATTCTGGTTAGGTAGGGTAACTCCGTTGGTTAAACCTAAAGCAGACACCAAATAAGTCAATATAAAATCATCAGTGGAAATGGTCATAATGAATCCTGTAGTCTAGCATATTTCCTACTGGTTAATTGATACATTATCTGGTTTGGGGCTGTACCGTTAAAATTGTATGGAAAATGTGTGTTATAGTAAGCCAGACAGATACTGCTGAATTCATAATTGGACTTCCTAGGTGTGTACGTCTCTTATTTCCAAGCAAGTGAGCATATTCTGTCATTCAGCTGGGTTCTGCTTAATCTTCTCACCGTCTAAGCATGATGCTTGTTTGGTGCATAACAAACACTTAGTAACTGTCTAATTAATGAATTGCCAAAAGAGTTTACAAGTGACCAGATGTCACTATGTCATTTGTACATAGGGAATAGCTTGTTGGTGGAGTGCCACCTGTTTTCATGGTGCTATTATTATCTGTAAGTGTTAATTGATAGCCAAGCTGTTTAATCTCTCTAGTATATTCAAGCCCTAAATTGGTTTTCTTGGATTGTGTGACTTTTATTTTCATGTGATATCTTAAGCCATTGGAGATCAATTGATCAATCTTTTTTTCCTTGTGTTTTTTACTCACTTAAGCACCTTACACTTAATAAAATGTTAAACCTTTTCTGGTGTGAAAAATTCTACAGATCAAAGTACATGGTACAGTAGAACATATCTGTGGATCATATTTTGTTTTGTGATCATTATTTTTATGTTATTGGGGGACGGGTGGAAGGGACTCAATTCTTAGGAGGTTCTTACCCTTATATAATATAAAGGGAAAGATCTAGAATGATGAGAATGATTCTTGTCAAGTTTATGATTCCCGATCTTTATAGAATAATCTCTATCCCAGTTAAGTTGCAAAATAAAAAGTGTCGTTTCTTTGAAATACTGTCACTCATCGCCTTCAAAACAGCTTTAACTCTTTAAAGCCTAAGTCACATCGAAATTGACACTAAAAGCCTCACTTTTATAGGATAGTAGAAATGGCATTTCTAGTTTATTCCTGGGGAAGTAAGCCTTCCTACCAGTGATTCTAGAACTAGTTTGATAGCTGAGTGGGACTAGAGTATTTTTCAGCAAAGTGTGTTGCTAAACCACTCTGGCAGCATTTGTCTAGTTATGTTTTCTCTGTTAAAAAATGGGGTGGAGGGATTGAGCAAAAGGAAAAAGGACTCATGAGTGTGGACATCAGTGTGATGATTCCGGGGGGGGGGAGGTATAAGGCAGTTAAGTGGTAATGGAAAAAATACAATAAAAATTTTAAAAAATGAATCTCAAATGAAATAAACCCTGCACTGAGATATCCTTCTGTTTAGAATTCACAAGTAAGTTTTTTATTATATTTATTCTATTCTGATACCAGGCATTTTAGAATCACTTTTTCAAAAATATTGTTAATAAAGGGAGAAGATGCCTAATTCCTTAAATTACCAATTCTCAGGTTTACAGTTTTTCTTATATTTGCATTGCTAAATTTTTTTCCCGTGTAGATTTATGTCAGAGGTACTTGTCTCCTACTTTGGTGACTTTTCTCCAGTTTACTAACTTGATTTCATGATATAAATATACATAGAAACTGTTGCAACTGAAATATTCTGAGCAATAGTAATTTTATTGACTTGGATGCCTGAATTGTCTTGATTTTATTTGCAGTGTTTTCTTGTAGTGTTTAAAATAACTGACAACCCTGAGATCATTACTGTAAGTTCATGGTTAAAAAAAAAAGGAAGGGAGAGGGTGAGGAATGGAAAAAATGCAGTCTAAATTACAAACTGCTTGTAGCAGTTACAAAAGAGAGCAGTTAACCCCAAACATTTAAAATATGGTCATAATATTGAGAGTTAAAAATAATTTTACTTGGAGAGGACCTCAGGAGAAAATACCAAATGTCCAAATAAGCATAAAGTGCATCAGTGGAACTGTTTTGCTGCATACACAATTTCAAGTGTTACTTTGTGGATGGGTATTCGTTCTGTGGGTTTGCCAACAATTTGGGGTGACCTCCCAGTTTGCTTCAGATGCTATCTCCTCTGAGGGAGTTGGGGCTCCCCTCCTTGGCTGCCCCAATTAGAATGTTTACCCAGAATTCATCTGGCCTCTCTGATGTCACTGGAGGAGCCATAGACCTTACTGATAGAAATGTGTCCCCACCTCTGCTCCCAGTGGAGCTCCTGGCACAGCAGTGAGTGTCCTGTGCAGATAACTTCTGGCCATTGCCTCTAGCTGTGCTGGTGAAGACCTCCAGCCCCAGGCCCTGCAAAGCGAATGCTGTGTGGGTCACGTGGGTTGTACTTTATTTAAATCAGACCTTCTATGTTAGTTATCTAGTGCCGTGTAGCAAATTGCCTGCAAATTTAGTGGCTCAACCCAACAATAAACATTTTTCACACAGTTTCTGTGGGCCAGGAATTTGGTCTGCTTAGCTGGGTGGTTCTGGCCAGGGGTCTTTCGTGAGCTTTCAGTCATGATGTTACCAGGACAGTTGGGAGGGCTTACTTCCTATGTGGCCCTTAGGAGGTGACGGCAAGCTGGTGATAGCTGTTGACAGGAGGCCTTGGTTTCTTGACACAGGAAGTTGCACAGGTCTGCTCAAATGTCCTCACATTATGACAGCTAGTTTCCCCCAGTGACCTAGCCTCTGAAATCACACGCTGTCATTTCTGCAGTATCCTGTTTGTTACACAGATCGGCCCTATTCATTGTGAATGCACCAGGTAACAGACACCAGGAGTCAGGATACACTGGGGTTTGCCATACCATCCCAAACATACCTTCCAATTGGTAAAATCCATTTTATAATCCCATCATTAGCTTAAAGATGAACAAGCTGCTTACTGAGTAGAGGTACTTATATAATGAATCATATTCTATGAAGCTTGCAGAGGTGGCTGCTTAGACATAATAAAGAAAAGCTTCATTCTTGTGCATCAGGGAAGCATTTCATTCAAACATTATTCTTTTTAAATTAGTGGTAACACTTAATCGTATTTCTACAAAGAAGAAAATAAAATCACCTTTAATTTTACCCTCCATAGTATCAAAATGCTTTTAGTCCTTTTTTCTATGTAGTGCTTTTCCCCCTGTGGCTGTGTGAAGCAGATACATCCCTCTATGCCTATGTATGTAGTTATAAAATGGAATCATACTGTACTGTTTTATAACCTATTTTTCCACGTATAGTGTCATGGACATTTTTGCATATTATCAAATAATCTTTTTCAACCTCAATTTTATTATAAGCCTATTCTTCTGCCATAAGATGTATTATAGTTTATTTAGCTTCTCACTATTGTTGGACATTTAAGTTACATCCTAGCTTTTCCTCTTAGGAGCAGTGCTATGGTGGCAGTGTGTCCTAAATCTTGCTTTGTAGCCTGGGTTGATTGTTGGCATAAATTCCCAGACCTGAACTGCTGGGGCAAAGAACACAGGTGCATTCAGGGTTTTGATTCTTTTTATCAAGAGCCCCCTCGCCATGTCTTTAGAGTTAACCTTCACTTGTCAGAGTCTGCAGGTGATCCTTCTCACTGCCTGGGACATGGTATGGACTCAGTACGTCAATGTGAGTCTTTGCCAAGTTGATAGGTTAAGAAATAGAAAAAGATAGAATTTGTTTATCCAGAGTATGCCTCCCTTAATAAAAAGTCAGTTAATTCCTAACTGCCCACAGAAATTGCATGGAGGTAGTGGGAGGAGGTGAGGAGTAGCCTGGCTACGTGGAATGAACTGCCAAGCAACTCAAGCAGAAACCTGAGTAGTCTCCCCTGCAAGAAGCTATTTTCTTCTGCACTATTGCCAGTAAATTGGAAAATTGACTGTTTTATGATTCATCCCTCATTTCTCTCTCTCCTCCCCAAATGTGAAGTTTCTGCCAAGCCACAGAACAGGCAAGAGCCAAGAGTAGAAGCACTCGGTTACTCGTCCTCAGTGTGATCAGTTTATCCTCAGCAATGAAGGTGGCCATGTCCTTTGTTGACTGCCATGAGTTATTAGGATGGCATTTTGATCATATCTGTTCTCAGCTTTTGTGCTGGTTAACGTAGGGCTCAGTGATTGACAGACCTTGAAGCCCAACCTAGTGACTGATGCCTCCGTGTATGGGACAGCTACTTGTTGGCCCTTTGAATAATTCTGTTTCAGGCCCCAGAAGGGCAGGAATGGGAAGGAGAAGAGAACTACCATTTATAACTCCTAGCTCCTACTTGTCAGGCATTGTTCTTGTTTTTATTCTTACTGACTGCCTCTCCTCTCTCCAAAAAAGGAAAAGAAACAGACATTTTGTAGGCATTATTTTATTCATGTGACAAAGTAGTCAGTCACAAATAATGTACAACTTAAATTTTTTTTACATGTGAACTTTATGAGCAAGTAAATATTTTTTCATTTGCTATTTTTTGTTTTCTCTGCTTTGATTCAAGGGCTTTACAACCCTTAACAGCCTATGCACATTTAAATGGTTTGAGATTTCAGTATGCTGTTTTTATAAACCTAAAGAAAACATGCAACTTTTTTCATTGAGAGGATAACATTTCACATTTTTTTTTGTGAACTGGAACCTGACTCTTGAATCTGTCACTGAAGAATCCATGTTGTCTCTGTGCAGTTTTGAATTACCCAGGGATCATTTCAATGAAGAGTTATTCCTAACTTATTTTACTGTTTTGGTTTTCTTCTTGGAGCTGTTTTCTGTTATTTAAGAATATTGGACACAGGGGATGGGTGAGGGTGGTTGAAACTGGCTAACACACCTCAAATGTCCACCCAGTGCTCTGATGTCTCCTGTGGTGGAAATCTGCCCCCAGGGCATGCTTTTTAGAAGGCCTGACTTTCAGTGCTCATGCCTTAGATGTTTAGCAAATATTGCTTAAAGAAGACATTTTTACTTTTCAAAGCGTTCAGAACATTCCACAGATACTGTTTTGTTAAATTCTCCCCATGTCTCAAAGGAGACCTGCATTGATTTTACTGCGGGGAAGGGCAGTGAACTAAAAGGCTGAGTCCCATGAGAACTAACTCCTCTTATTGTCCTCTATTTCCTTGTCTTTACCAAATTTTTATCCAAATACATCTACAAATAAAGGCATAATTCAGGATCATCTAGTCTACCAAAGTCTTAAGTAATAATTTGAGAAAGAGTTATTTCTTTTTAAAAATTAAACCTCAGCTCTCCTTACTGGACTAACGAGTGTGATCTTAAAATGTGCTTGGTGAAAGAGAAGCATTTGCTTCTATAACATTGCTTCCTTGAAGCTCTGGTCTCTTGTTGAACAAGTGATAAGTGCAGGTTTTCCTGAGGTTATTGAGGTGGTATGCATGGAAATATAAAAGGAAGGTTTGGAAAAGAGTTTGAAAGCAAAAGGCACTTAAAATGCTGGCAGGGCCAGGGCCAGAAAGGACCTCAAAGGAGAGAAGGAAGTGAAACTGCTTGGGGAGGGAGGGGCTCTGCTGGCAGACAGCCTGGGGCTGCAGGGGAGCTTGAAGGGGCCTGGAGAAACCTCCCAGCGGGTGCACTAAGCCCAGGTCACCTAATGGGAAGAAACAGAGCTGATTGTAAGAGGTTTCCAAGTGAGCAATGGGCTGTTAATACCTCCACTGGTAATTCAACTTGACTCTCTGGAAATTGTTATTTCTTTGGAACTTGCTTCTTTCTAGGTTACCCTACTGCTTACTTTCCTTCACATCTCACTGGTATCTCTTGAGTTCTGACACTTGCAATTTTTTGCAAACTCATTATAATAACATAAATACATTTTTATTTTGAAACTTGATTATAAGTGAGGCCATATTGTGATTTTTTTCTGAAAGAAGAGACTGAAAAGTATATCAGAAATAACCTGTAGGTTTTCACCTTGACTGGTGTGGCTCAGTGGGTTGGGTGTCATCCTGCAAACTGACTGCTGGTGCAATTCCTGGTCAGGGCACAGGGCTGGGTTGCAGGTCCGTGGTTGAGGGCGTGTGAGAGACAATCAGTGTTTCTCTTGCACATCAGCGTTTCTCTCCCATTCTCCCTCCCTTGCCATCTCGCTAAAAAATAAATAAAATCTTTTAAAAAAAGAAACTTTTAGTATTTAAAATACATTTTATCTGAATGCTTGATGTTGACTTGAAGTTGTCCAGGTGAATTGTTTACCCTCCGGGAAGATAACATTTATTTTTGGTCTCATATTCATATTCTGTCGCTACCTCACCATGCCTTCGTTCTGTCCCTTGTCACCACTCCATCCCCTCCACCTACATCACCTCATCTCTCCCCTGCTCACCCCAGGTCCCACAGAGAATTAATTTTATTTCTTTTCAGTGTATTTTGGACTTAGAATCAGTAAACTCTCCCAGGCACTGGTTTCTCTTTGCTGTCCTGTTTCTTGGCTTTGTAGGAGAGCTATTTTCTCCACGTTAGGCCTTACCATCGCATCCGCAGGATAGCTTGAAGAGCGGGAGGAAAAACTGGTGAGACCCAAGGCTTTATGTTGTGAGTGCCCTTTGAATACTAAAGAAATGTCAAATTTGCTATCAGAGTTAAATTCATGATGAGCCACATCCTTTCCCAAGTCTCTGAGTGAGCCAGAGCCTTATCTCTAGTTTTCCTGAGACCATACTTTTAAGTGTGAAAGCATTTCTTGATTTACATTTCCTTTGACTGCATCTGAAAAGACCTGTTGGCCTGACAACAGTTGCTAAGGAGATGATATTTATGGTTAGTTCTGTGGGCAGTCACAAGAAAGCTTAAGGTGCTTCTTTATTCAGGGCGTGGGACAGGTTTTGTTATAAAGCACATGAAAGTGACTCAACCTTGTTCTCTCCTGATTATAGTCTGGGGAGCTTAATGACATATATTTTAACTGTCGTAGTTATTGTAATTTGCCACTGTTGCCTTTAACTTTCTTTTTTTAAATTACATTTTATTGATTATGCCATTACAGTGGTCCCATTTCCCCCCCTTTATTCCCCTCTGCCCTATACTCCCCTCCTACTGGCATTCCCCTCACCCTTAGTTCATGACCATGCATCATACATATAAGTTCTTTGGCCTCTACATTTCTTATATTATGCCTAGCCTACCCCTGTCTATTTTGAACCTACCATTTATGCTGCTTATTCCCTGTACCTTTCCCCCATTCTCCCCTCCCGCTCCCTGCTTATAACCCTCCATGTGATCTCCATTTCTGTGATTCTGTTCCTGTTCTAGTTGTTTACTTAATTCATTTTTGTTTTTCTTTTTTTAGGTTCATTTGTTAATAGTTGTGAGTTTGTTGTCATTTTACTGCTCCTATTTTTAATCTTCTTCTTTTTCTTAGGTAAGTCCCTTTAACATTTCATATAACAATGTTTTGGTGATGATGAACTCCTTTAACTTGACCTTGTCTGGGAAGCACTTTATCTGCTCTTCCATGCTAAATGGTAGCTTTACTGAATAGAGTAATCTTGGATGTAGGTCCTTGTTTTTCGTGACTTTGAATACTTCTTTCCAGCCCCTTCTTGCCCGTAAGGTTTCTTTTGAGAAATCAGCTGACAGTCTTATGGGCACTCCTTTGTAGGTAACTTTCTCCTTTCATCTTGCTGCTTTTAAGATCCTCTCCTTATCTTTAATCTTGGGTAATGGAATTATGATGTGCCTAGGGTCCAACTTTTTTGGGACTCTGAGCTTCCTGGACTTCCTGGAAGTTTATTTCCTTGGCCAGATTGGGGGAGTTCTCCTTCATTATTTTTTCAAATAAGTTTTCAATTTCTTGCTCTTCCTCTTCTCCTTCTGGCACCCTTATAATTCGGATGTTGGAACATTTAAAGTTGTTCTGGAGGTTCCTTAGTGTCTCCTATTTTTGAATTCCTGTTTCTTCTTTCTGTTCTGGTTGAATGTTTATTTCTTCTTTCTGGTCCAAACTGTTGATTTGAGTCACAGTTTCCTTCTCGTCACTGTTGATTCCCTGTATATTTTCCTTTATTTAACTTTTCACAGCCTTTACTTTTTCCTCTACTTTGTGACCATACTCAACCATGTCTGTGAGCATCCTGATTACCAGTGTTTTGAACTCTGCATCTGATAGGTTGGCTATCTCTTCATCGCTCAGTTGTATTTTTTCTGGAGCTTTAATCTGTTCTTTGATTTCTGCCATTTATTTTGTCTTGGTGTGCCTGTTTTGTATTAAGGGGCGGAGCCTTAGGTATTCGCCAGGGTGGGGTAATCCATGTTGCTGCGTTGTGGTGCTGTATGTGGGAGAGGGGTCCTAGAGGGAACAATGCTGCTTGCTCAGCTTTCGTCTGGTTTTCAGTCACTTCTGCTGCTACCCACAAGCAAATTGGGCCCTTCTGGTGCTGATTCCCAGGTGGGTGAGTTTGTGTACATTCTAGGACCCTGTGGGTCTCTCCAATGAACTCTCCTGTGAGGCTGGGAGTTTCTCCTGCCTCCTCAACCCCCACAAGATTTTTTAGTCAGAGGTTTTGAGGCTTTATTTCTCCATGCTGCAACCCTGGATTGCACGGTTTGTCTCGCTCCCCAGTTGTTCCTCCCTGTTTATCGCACGGAAATGTGGGACCACCCACTTCACTTAGCTGCCACCTCATGTGGTCCGCCAGCCACTACTTTGCCATGAGTCTTCTCCACCCTCTGCTGCCCATTTCTGCTTCTCCTACTGGTCTTGATGAATAACTTTTACTCTTTGGTTGTTGGACTTCCATCCACTTCTATTTTCTGGCAGTTCTGGCTTTTTTTTTTTTTTTTTTTTTTTAATTTGTTGTTGTCCTTCTTTTGGCTGTGCAAGGAGGCACAGTGTATCTACCTACTCCTCCATCTTGGCCAGGAGTCCTGCCTTTAATTTTCTAAGGAGTCTGGAACTTGAGGTACTTACTTTTGAAAAACAGCTATTAAAAATGATTTAAATAATTAACTTCTGGTCTGATTTATATGTAACACTGACCTGTTTGACAGGAGGAAAAATTGATAAACCGCTGCTGATAACTGACCTAATCAACCTGGTTGTGACAACTCTTAGATTCTTTTTGGTAGGTCTCAGTCACCACCAGAATGTTTGAGTTGGTTGAGGGTTAGCTATTGCCACTACAACCTTTCTGCCAGATATGATGGAACAAATATCAGACTTAATTCTGCTATACAGGATTGAAGAGACATGTATTAACCAGCAAGCCTAAAACAGTCCTACAGACTGTTGTGTTAACTTGCTGACATCCTAGTGCTCAAGCAGATGCTGTCTTCTAGACTGAGAGGGTGTGTGGCTTGCCTGGCCTTACAAAAAACCTACTGTCCTACTGTGATGAAGAACAGAGAATGCTTACTTTTTACAACTGATTATTTACCAACTTTATGGGAAGACTAGTTAAAAACTATGACAAGTGCAATAAACTATTGAAACACATTCAAAACAGAAACCTGTCTCTGGTGACTATGGGGTTAAAGAACCAACTGGAAGACTTTTATAGTGTGGAAAATTGTCCTTGTGACATATAGATAACTTCACTAATTCAGGGAATCATTTAAGATGGCATTACAAAAGTTTAACTCATCATCTGTTCTGAACTGGTTTCATTTTGTACCTCGATCCCCTGAAGGATGGGCTCCCCACTTGCTCGAGATCACCTTGTGAAAAACAGCTGAGTGGTTGCTTTGCTATCTCACCTTGGGTAGAGACACTGAGACCTTGGCCAGGAACTGACACTGAAGGAGTGGGCAGCTTGTATTCTAATGTAGACTACACTTCAGAGGCAGCAGCATCAGGGGCTTCATTATCCACACTTTGGCAGCAGGCCATGGTAAAAAACAATGAATGTCAGATGTGGATGATCCCCCATGCAGGAGCTTCCTGCGTGGGAGGATGGGAGTTTATTATCTTTATGTCAGACACCAGGTGGGCTTGCTGAGCTGCCTGTCAATTTGGGACTTCTTATAAGAAATGAGATTTATTTACAGTCTGGTTTGTCTTCAAGCTGTGGAATTATTTTCAGCATTACAATGCAAATATCAAGTGAGTCCCTTCACACTTTTATGATAAGATATCATCTACTTTAGCCACGTTAATTTGCCAGTATTGCACATATCATTCAGGTTTACCTTATTAGAACTTTTATGGGATCTGTAGTGTCTGTTTTTGGAGGAAAGTGTTTTACTGGAATGTTTTCAATATGGCAATAACATATCATTAGAGGGGAACAAGGAATGGAAATTAGAATGGGCTATTTGTCAGAAACTATTCAAGTAAGGAGAGAGTAGAAGAAAATATTTCAAGTTTTGAGAGAATAAGCCACCAATTTAGAATTCTATATTCAGTGAAGTTGCCTTCAAAAGTGAGTGAAGGAGAAATAAAGACTTTCTCAGATGAACAAAAGCTGAGGGAATTCATCACTAGCAGACCTGTCTTGCAGGAATGTTAAAAGAAGTTTTTTAGGCAGAAGGAAAATGATACATGTCAGAAACTTGCATCTCCATAAAGAAAGGAAGAATACAAGAGAAGAAATAAAGTAAAATAATTTTTAAATCTTTATTCTTTTTTTTTGCTTCTCTGAAATTTATTTTTTAAATTTTTTAAAAATAACTTTTTATTTTTCAGTTACAGTGGATGTACACTATATTAGTTTCAGGTGTACAACCCTGTGATTTGACATTTGTATGACTTACGAATTGATCACCCTGATAAGTCTAGTACCCATCTAACACTCTATATAGTTATTATATTATCATTGACTAAATTCCATGTGTTGTATTTTACATCCCAATGACTATTATTTAACTACCAATTTGTACTTCTTAAGTCCTATACCTTTCACCCATCCTCCCGAGACCCCTCCTATCTGGCAACTGTCAAATGTTTTCTGTATCTCTCTGAGTCTGTTTCTGCTCTGCTTAGAGTCCACATAAAAGTGAAATCATCTGGCATTTATTTATCTTCTTCTGACTCTACTTCACTCAGCACAATACCTTCTATGTTCATTCATGTTGTTGCAGATGGCAAGATTTCGTTCCTTTTTATTTTTTTAAATTATTTTGATTTTTCCTTTTTATTAAATTTATTGGGAGTGACGCTGGTTAACAAAACTATATAGGTGTCTGGCGCACGTTTCTACAACACATCATATGTACAGTGTATTGTGTGTCGAGTCTCTGTCTATCACCTTTTATCCTCCCATCCCCTCCTCCACCTCCCCTACCACTCTCCTCTTGGAAATCACCACACTGTTAATGTGTCTGTGAGTTTTTCCTCTTTTCTTTTTTGCTCAATCCCTCCACCCCAACCCCACCCAGCCACCTCCAACAGCTGTCAGCCTTCTCTCTATCTATGAATCTGTCTTTGTTTTACATGTTCTTTTTTTCCATTAGATTCCACATATGAGTGAAATCATGTGGTAGTTGTCTTTCTCTGATGGCTTATTTCACTTACTGTAATGTTGATCCATCCTGTTGCAAAGGGTAATATTTCCTTTTCTTAAATGGCCAAGTAGTATTCCCTTGTGTAAATGTACCACAACTTTTTTATCCACTAATCTGCTGATGGACACTTGGACTGCTTCCAAATCTTAGCTATTGTAAATAAAAGGCTGCGATGAATATAAGGGTGCATATATATATCTTTCAAATTAATGTTTTGGGTTTCTTCAGTAAATTTCTAGAAGTGGAATTCCTGGGTCATATGGCAGTTTCATTTTAATTTTTGGAGGTAACTACGTCCTGCTTTGCACAGTGGCTGCACCAACCTGCATTCCCCCGAACAGTGTAGGAGGATTTCCTTTTTTCCACATCCTTGCCCACACTTGTTGTTTTTTGATTTATTGATGATAACAATTTTGGCAGGCATGAGGTGATATCTCATTGTGGTTTTAAGTTGCATTTCTCTGATTATTGAGTGATATTGAGCATCTTTGTGTATGTCTATTGGCTCTCTATATGTCCTCTTTATGAAATGTCTATACAGATCCTTTGTTCATTTAAAAAATTGCATTATTTTTTTGGTGTTGAGTTTTGTAAGTTATTATAAATTTTGGATATTAACCCCTTATCAGATGTAAAGGTGAATGTGTTGTCTTTTCATTCAGTGGGTTGTCTTTTCATTCTGTTGATGGTTTGCTGTGCAAAAACTTTTTAGTTTGATGTAGTCCCATTTGTTTATTTTCTCTTTTGTTTCCCTTGCCTGAGGAGATATGTAGAAAATATTGCAAAGAGAAATGTCCATAATTTTACTTTCTGTGTTTTTTTTCTAGAATTTGTTATGGTTTTGAGCCTAACATTTAGTCTTTAATCCATTTGAAGTTTATTTTTGTGTATGGTGTAAGAAAGTGGTCTACTTTTAATCCAATATTCGCAACACCATTCCTCGAATAGACTACCGCATGCTATGCTTTTGTCTTCTTTGTCAAATATTAATTGACTATAAAGTTGTGGGTTTATTCTTGGCTCTCTATTCTCTTTATTGATCTATATGTTAGCTTTATGTTGTCTGGGAAGCACTTTATCTGTCATTCCACTCTAAATGATAGCTTTGCTGGATAGAGTAATCTTGGCTGTAGCTCCTTGCTTTTCATCACTTTGAATACTTTTTTCTAGCCCCTTTTTGCCTGCAAAGTTTCTTTTGAGAAATCAGCTAGTAGTTATGGGAACTCCTTTGTAGGTAACACTCTGCTTTTCTCTTTCTGCTTTTAAGAATCTCTCTTTATCTTTAACCTTTGGCTTTTAAATCTTGTTGTGCCTTGGTGTGGACCTCTTTGGAGTAGTAGTGGGCGCCTGTTCAACTTGTTTGGGACTCTCTGTACTTCCTGGACTTGTATGTCTATTTCCTTCATCAAATTAGGGAAGTTTTCTTACATTATCTTTTCAAATAAATTTTCAATTTCTTTCTGCTCCTTTTCTCCTTCTAGTATCCCTATGATTTGGGTGTTGGCACATTTGGAGATGTCTCAGAGTCTTCTTGTACTCTCCTCACTTTTTTGAATTCTTGTTTCTTCATTCTGTTCTGGTTGAATGTTTATTCCTCCCTTATGTTCCAACTCGTTGATTTGAATCCTGGCTTCCATCCCTTCACTGTTGGTTCCCTGTGAATATTTCTTTATTTCACTTAGTGTAGCCTTCATTTCTTCTCTTATGTTTTTGCCATACTGAATCATTTCTCTGAGCATCCTCATCACCATTGTTTTGAACTCTGCATCTGATAAGTTGGCTATCTCCGTTTTGCTTAGTTCTTTTTCTGGGGTTTTTCTCTGTTCTTTCATTTGGATTATATTTCTTCCCAACTTGGCAGCCTCCCTGTGTTTGTTTTTGTGTATTAGGTTTTGCTGCTTGGACTACCTGTCTTAGCACACCTGTTAAGTTATAAGGGGTGGAGCCTTAGGTATCTGGTGAGTCACCAGGGAGGGGCAGCTTGCTTCCCCCCTTTGCAGCACTGTGTTGGGAGGGAGTGATTGGAGAGGGGACGATGTCGCTGCCTGGCCTCTGGAGGTTTGCCTGGCACTTCCCCATTTCCAGTTGTGTCACCTACTTCCTTAATGCAACTGGTGCCCTGGTGCTGCCCTGGTGATGATTCCCAGAGTGGGTGGGTTTGTGTATGTTCTAGGACTCTGAGGGCCCTTTAAACAGACTCTCCTGAGAAATCAGCAGTTTCTTCCACCACCCTAACCCCCACTGGTTTTTACAGCCAGAAGTTGTAATGCTTTATCTTCCCAGTGCTGGAATCCTAGACTGTATGTGGTCTGTCCTGGGGCTGGGATCACTCACTCCCAAGGTGTCCCTCCTGATTTTTATCCACCACATATGAATGTAGGACTACCCATTCCACCTTCACTGCTGCCTTTCCACACTGCCCTGTGTTCTTTCCACTCCAGCTTCCCTTCCCTGCCCCTCCTACCAGTCTGGATGAATGTGGCTTCTTTAAATCCTTGGTGAACTTCTATACAGTTAGAATTTCTGGCAGTTCTGGGTGTATTTTGTTTTGGGGTTGGTTGTGATTCTTATTGTGGTTGTGTGAAGGGGTGAAACCTGTCTACTTACGCCTTCATCTTGACTGGAAGTTTCAGCTCCTCTTTTAAAACAGTTTCTGTGTGACCCCCATGCTGTAGCACTGAGCCCTAGTGGGCGCCTGTTCTCCACACGCTCCTTCTTCTCCGAAATCACAGAGTCTGTCTTGGTCAGGGCTGGCCACTGCCTGCCAGTGCCTCCAACAGTTTTAGATAAAGTTTTTCTCTGGATCTCTTCTGGATGGCACTGGGAAGAGTTCCGCAGTGATACTATAACGTAGGGCGCTGGTGGGGTTCACCGCTTCCTCCAGAGATTCTGAGCATTGGCGGGCCTGTTCCCACTGCACTGTTTCTGTAGTCAGCACCAGCCAGCACCTCCCTGGCCGTCTCTCTCTGCCTCCAGAGCTCATGGCTCCTCAGCCAATCTTTAGCTTCTCTGAATCTGAGCAGCAGGGAGGGCTGGTTTGGGCAGTGGTGGTGGCAGTTGCTCTGCTAGGAGAGCAAAGGCTGCCTGCTCCCGAGTGCTCTGAAGGTGGGCAGGCTCTTACCCACTGATGCACACTCTCTGCACTGTCTTGTGCATACACACTCACTGACACATGCTCTCACTCACTCTCCACTAGATTTTGAGTTGATTGCTGTGTGGTTTAGCTGCAAGACCTGTCTAGGTCTGGGAGCAAGTGGGTGGAGCTTCCAGCTAGTCTGCTACCATCTTGGGTCCTCTCTTCTCCTTCTGTAATTCCCATGGTGCAAATGTGGTATACTTGAAGTTGTCTCAGGGTCTCCTTAAACTCTCCACGTTTTTTGGGGGGGAGGGGTAGAATTTTTTCTTTTCGCTTTCTTGTTGGGTGTTTTTTTTCCTTACCTTCTAAATCACTGACTTGATCCTCTTATTCATCTGCTCTACTGTTGGTTACCTATAATGTATTCTCTATTTCAGTAGTGTATACTTCATTTCTTGACTGGATCTTTTTTGTTTCCTTTATTCATTTTTATGTTTTCTACCTCTTTGT
>PVJI01009936.1:0-62844 GCA_004026765.1 Micronycteris hirsuta | reverse complement strand
ATAGCCACCTGGAGTTTCCAAGTCCAGCAAATACCAGGGAAGTATGGATGTTCCAGAAGCAGCAGAGATGACAAGGTAGCTGAGACCGTGCCAGGCATGGAGGGCTCTAATGTTTACTCACTTACGCACACAGCCACCCTGTGAGGTTGCTGGGTATGCCCTGTTGCTCCCCCTTCCAGTATTCTGGCCCTTCCATCACTTCTCAAGGAGACAGTCCCCTCTCTGCCTCCTTAATGCAATGCAGACATGGCTTTATATGGCAGACAAGGACCCTGAGACCCATAGCACACGCGTGATGAGGCCAAGGTCACACCTGAGTTACCAACAAGTCTCACTGGTCTCGGTTCCCTTTCTACTGGCTTCCAGCTCCCATCTAAACCCACTTGGGGCAGTTTCCCTCTGTCACAAATAGCAGCCTCTGCAAGAATATGAATGTCAAAGCATAAAAGTGGACAAGAGGAAAAGGGCACCTTGTTGGTGGGTCCCTGTGTCCTCCCAGGGAGCCCAACCTGCTAAGTAGCCTCATTAAAACCATCGTGGTCCTCACTCTCCCAACAGCAGAGACATGATCTCAGGCACCTCCCAGAGAAGACAATGACGGCAGTGCCTGTCTGGGGCCAGGGCAGGGCCCCGCTGGAACACGCGGGCCTGTGCAGACGTCTGTTTCCACTTCCCTGACACAGGGAGTGACTTCTCCTCACCCGCTGCTACAGGCTCCGCAGGCCTCAAGGACTACACGCCAAATGAACTCAGCCCTGGCGGCCAATCAACGGGAGGCAGGACAACATGTTCCATTGTTTCTATCCACCTTCCCAGTGCCCTGATTGGCAAGAAAATGTCAATGGAAAGAAAACATTCCCTGGGCTGGGGTCCCCACATCAGGCCGATGCACTACCATCACTGAGATGGCTCTTTGGGGCCTGGTGGGTGGGGTCTTTTCTGTTACCAAACTAAGCTCTCTGCCCCCTACATCAGTCCCTGTTCCCCAGGAGATTAACCTCAAATTGGGAGGATCCCAGGAGGATTGCTCACCCAGACTTCCTACAGCAGGCCAAATTGTAAATACTCTATCATCATTTATTAATATAGTTATTACTGGGCATCAATCATTGTGTTAAACTCTACACAATTGTGACAATAGAGAAGATGTGTAAGACACGACATGCCTGGCACTGTGACATGCGCCTTCTATCTCCTTCAATCCTAACACACTGCTGTGGGGTAGGTGCATCTCACAGAAGAGCTTAGTCCCATTGTTTAGTCCCATTTCACAGAAGAGCTCGGTGAGCAGTTGCTCTGGATCCTTCGGTGACCACCGTGGCGCTGAATCTGAGAATGGATGTGTGCAGCTGTGCACTTATCATCACGGCTGCGTGTACAGCATCGTGTTGGGTAAGTGATGTCACAGGGGACAGGTACCTGAGGATGAACACTAGGCCATGACAAGGGCTTTCCCTTGTGTGAAGTCACTGGAGCAGAGGTGACCAGTGCAGGGAGGAAGCTGAACTGAAAACTGGCAAAGGAAGGTCACTGAAGAGACGAGGCTCACAGGGAAGATGCCAGGCCTGCGGACAGTGGAGGCACAAAGGGAGAGGCTGGAAGACCAAAGCAAAAGGCCGGCGTGTGCAGCAACCCCTTGTTCGCAGACCTACAGATACGGAGAGCAAGCTGATGGCTGCCAACAGGTGGGGAGGGGAGTGGGAGTGGTTTTGTTTCTTTTTAAATATACAAACAGATAATTGCCTACTATAATAACATTTTTTTAAATAAAAATAAAAATCTTTTAGACTTCTGGCCAAGATGGAGGCGTAGGTAGACACACTGTGCCTCCTCACACAACCAAAAGAGGAAAAACAGCAGTTTAAAAAACAAAAACAGCCAAAACTGACAGAAAATTGAACTGAGTGGAAATCCGACAACTAAGGAGTTAAAGAAGACACGTTCATCCAGACCAGTAGGCAGGGCGGAGCCGGGCAGAGAACATGCAGCGAGCTGGGGGTGAGCACACAGCAGGATGGTAGTTTGTGGAGTGGTACCGGCAGCGCTGCAGCTGCCGGGAGAGACCCCAGGTGGGCGTGCCTGACCAAAACGAGGCCAGCACCCGGCCCACCCAGACCCAGCCGGACCCAGCCGGACCCAGCGGGGCTGAGGTTGGTGGACCAGGCGGGCCCTCATTCGTGTGCAGATAAACCAGGAGAAAAAGCTGGGGAGTGGAGCAGATTACACAACCCACCATCGAAGGGAAATAAAGCCTCAAATCACCGATTGAAAACACCTGTGGGGGTTGAGGCGGCAGCGGGAGGAACTCCCGGCCTCACAGGAGAGTTCATTGGAGAGACCCACAGGGACTTGAAACTATGCAAGCCCATCTACCTGGGAATCTGTACAGAAGGACCCAACTTGCTTGTGGGTAGCAGGGGAAGTGTGGAGAAAGAGCAAATGCCATTGTTCTCTCAGGCTCCACCCCCACGGGCTGTGTCACAACACAGAGATGTGGGTTACCCCACCCTGGTGAACACCTAAGGCTCCGTCCCTTAAAGTAACAGGCACACCAAGAAAAAAAATGGCCCAAATGAAAGAACAGAACACAGCTCCAGAAAAAATACAACTAAGTGACCAAGAGATAGCCAACCTATCAGATGCACAGTTCAAAACACTGGTAATCAGGATGCTAACAAAATTTGAGGAAAGTTGGTTGCAATTAGTTGAACAAATGAAGGATATGCTAAAGGAAATGAGGGGAAATGTGCAGGGAACCAATAGGGATGAGAAGGAAATTGGGACTCAAATCAATGGAGTGGACCAGCAGAAAGAAAAAAACATTCAACCAGAAAAGAATGAAGAAACAAGAATTCAAAAACATGAGGAGAGGCTTAGGAACCTCCAGGACATCTCTAAACGTCCCAACATCCGAGTCATAGGGGTGCCAGAAGATGAAGAGGAAGAGCAACCAATTGAAAACTTATTTGAACAAATAATGAAGGAGAACTTCCCCAAGTTGGTGAAGGAAATAGACTTCCAGGAAGCTCAGAGAGTCCCCAAAGAAGTTGGACCCAAAGAGAAACACACCAAGACACATCATAATGACATTACCCAAGATTAAAAATAAGGAGAGAATTCTAGAAGCAGCAAGAGAAAAGGAGACAGTTACCTACAAAGGAGTTCCCATAAGTCTGTCAGCTGATTTCTCCAAAGAGACCTTTCAGGCAAGAAGGGGCTGGAAAGAAGTATACCAAGTCATGAAAGACAAGGACCTACATCCAAGAATACTCTATCCAGCTAAACTTTCATTTAGAATGGAAGGGCAGATAAAGTGCTTCTCAGATAAGGTCAAGTTCAAGGAGTTCATCATCACCCAGTCTTTATTATATGAAATGTTAAAGGGATTTATATAAGGCATGGAGGGATATCAACAGGGGAGTGGGAGGGGGAGAGAGGAGGAAAAAGTACAGAGAATAAGTAGCATAAACAGTAGGTAGAAAACAGACGGGGGGAGGTTAAGAATAGTATAGGAAATGTAGAAGCCAAAGAACTTACGTGTATGACCCATGGACAAAAACTAAAGGGCGGGAAATGGGGTGGTGCGGGGCAGAGGGGAATAAAGGGGAAGGAAATGGGACAACTGTAATAGCGTAATCAATAAAATATATTTTAAAAAATAAAAAAATAATAAAAATCTTTACTTGGAGAGCAGAAAAACTCCTCCATGTCTCCAATTCTTGGCATTCAGAGCTCTCCTTATGTAACTAGCCCCAGCCTCCAAAATTGTTGCAAAAACTCACAACAGAAGGAGAGGCACTTCTACCAGTGAGAAAACTCTTTCCAAGAATGACAACCACTTTCCATTCATTCTTCTCATCTTGTGTCCTCACTAGACATTACTAATCAATCGTGGGCCTCTAGAAAGTCTCTATCAATCCATCAGAGTTTGTGCATGAAGCAAAACCCACTTGCTATCCCTGCTTCGCTCAGGTGATTTCCCCCCTCCTAACTTGCTCCCATTTTATTTATGGTCATACTTTTCCATCCTTCGGGCCACCGCACTTGCTTCCCAGGCCTCCCACAGCAGCCTTCAGGCTGAGCTCCAGGTGCTGGAGTCACAGTTTCCATCATTCAGGTTGTTTTCTCTGAATTATGCAGTTGGAACCCTGGAAGCACCGGTTGTGTTTGAGGGTTTTCAGCCTTGGGCTTTTGGACCAAATGCTGCCTTCCCTGTGACCCACTTCTTTCCATAAGAAAGGTATGTGTAAGTCCCCCACTAAAAGCAGAAACCAAGACGCAGCTGTCTAGAGGCCTGGAAATGCTGGCCTGGGGACCAGCAGACCCTCAGGCCATGTGTGGAGCGGCCAAGGTGGTTTCACTGGCACAAAGCCTCCTGAAGAAGGCCTTCGTGCACCGTCAGAGTCACGCTCTGGAGTCGTCTCCCAAACAGCTCCTTTGAACGGACAGATGCTGTCCAGGAAGGCACCTGTGAGCTGTTCACACAGGTGCCTCCCTCTGTTTTAAGTGACAAAACCCACTTGAACTAGCTCTAGCTAAAAATAAGAGAATAAAAACAAACAAGAAAGCAGAATTATTGTAAGGAAAGATATTGTACCCGTGCTCAAGGCTCTGATTTCGCCATCTTGAAATTCAGGACAATTTCATCTTTGACCAGCTCGGCTCTCTGGGGATCTAGAGGAGGTGGTGTAGGACATGCCTCGGTGCCTCCCCCGGATGTCTGGATCCTTGTCATCCTTCAGGGAACAGCTCAGATGTCACCTCCACAAAGAGGTCTTCCCAGGCCACACTTCCATTAATTTCTAGCATGGCATCCTGCCTGTTTTCTCTAGAGCCCTCATCGCAATTGATCATGAAGTTTTTATTTGTTTTCTTTCCAAGCATCTGTCTTCCCATGAATTTTAAACTCCATGAGCAGCCACCATGATGGTTTTTTTCACCAAAGCATTCCCTGAGCTGGCGCCATGCCCCGAGGCACACTATCTAACAAATGAAGGAATGAATTTGACTTCCCGACATTCTGTGCCTTCACGGGGGAACCTCCCGTGGTCACCACCAAAATGGGAACCATTTTATGTATAATAACTGTCACACGTGGCAGCTAGCTCCCAAAGGCATCCACAGGGTTAGGGGTTTAGTGGCTTCCCCCCAGAGACATTCACATCCTAATCCCTAGAATTTGTGAATATGTTACTTCACAGGGGAATTAGGATTGCTGATCAGCTGACTTTAACGTAGGGAGAGGATCATGGATTATCTCAGTGGGCCCAGTGTAATCTCAAGGGTCCTTTAAAGTGGAAGAAGAAAAAGAGTCAAAGAAAGATCTGATGGCAGATGCAGAGGTCAGAGAGGTGCCACACGGCCGGCTTTAGAGATGGAGGAAGAGGCCATGAGCCCAGGAGTGCAGGCACCTCTAGAATCTGGAAAAGGAATCAGATTTTCTCCCGGAGCTTCCAGAAGATCCAGCCCTGCCAACACCTTGACTTTAGCCCAGGAAGACCCATTTTGAACTTCTGACTTCTAGAACTGTAAGAGAATCAATTTGTGTTGTTCTCAGCCACCAAATCGGTGGTACTTCATTACAGCAGCCATAAAACACTAATACCGTGTGACAATGCTTTCTCTAAGAATCGTATTTGATTCTGGCAGCAGCAACCCTTTGCAGTGGGGCTATCAGTGCCCACATTTTATGGATGAGAAAACTGAGGCCCATAGGTGCATGGTCGTTGCTCAGGCTCCACAGTTAATAGGTGGCAGAGCCTGGCCATGGACCAGGAGGCAAGTCTGGAGTCCACGCTAGTTTCCGGGTGCTGCTGCCTCTGCACAGAGTGTCTTCAGTGATCGAACAAGATAACATGCATGAACACAGTGCATTAGCACTGTGCCCGGAATGTGGGGAACCCTGCAGAGGTAGGTCTGGCTATGGTTGATAGGATGGGTCTGATTTCTCCTTAAAGGACAACAGCTGTTCCCTTCTGCGATGAATCATGATTTGCATTTCTCTCCTTGAGCCCTGCACTGCGAATGGGTAACCAGACAGGTGATTGACTGCACATCAGCAGTTGTGCTGTAACGGAAAAGCCATGGGCTGGGGGCCGATGGCAGAAGGTTGGAATTTCCACTGGCTCCAACCAGCTCATGCACTTGACCGAGTCATGCATGCGGGTGTGTTGTGGAGATCACATGGCAAGATGCTCAGTCTCTCCCAGCACACAGGAGGGGTTGCAACAGCGAAAGCTCTGTTTCCCCATGCCGCTCTGACCCTATAAACTCCCAGAGCCCACGAGGCTTCCTGCTCAGCCTGACCGGCAGCAAAGAAGTGGGCACATCGCCTCCTGAACATGGGGGAGTTTGGGTTTTCTCTCCTGTCCGGGTGGCTGCCCATCCTCTTTGTCCAGCCCACGATCCAGGTCAACAGGACATGTGGACATGGAGATGGATTGTCTCCTGAAACGATCTCTCCGGGAGGGCAGGCTCAGCTGTGAAAACCAGCTGTGTACTCATCCAAGAAAAGGGCAGGCAGCCATCGAAAACAGCCCTGCCCAGCTCCCTCTGCGACAGAGACATCCCAGTATCTTTGCTTCCTGCTGCCTCTCTCCCCCGGACTCTGGCGCCGGGCTTGCATTTGGCCCTGAAAAATGAGAACAGGCTCGGCTGGGAAGCTGGAGGCAATTGAGCTCTAGATTTTTTTTTTAATTAAAAATTAAAAGTAAATCATCAGTGACTTAGAGAAAACATTTCTCTCCAGTCCAGAGGTTCTTAAACTTTGGGGGAATTTGGACCCCTTTGGAAGTCCTAAAAAATCAAGGAGCCCCTTCTTAAATAGAATGTTTTTAAATACATAAAATTTGCAGGATTGCAAAGAAAACAATTATATTGATATAAGGTTAGCAAACTATTTTTAATTGTGATTTAGTCTTTTTTTTCTTTTAGAAAGACAGGTCTTACAGAGAGTCTAATAGATTCTTTAACTCTAAATTCTTTATTCTCTAACTCTAAACTTTGTAGTTCTGAGCTCAAATTATGCTTCAAAACAGTGGCCTCAACTATACTCTGATGAAAAATATCTAACACTTCATTGGTGACAAAGTCACAGATTCTGTTAATGCTACTGGCTTGTTACCTTAGTCCATAACAAAAGGAAATGCTAATTTTGATTAGAGAAAACTTAGATGCTTTCTCTAAGTTTTCTCTAAGTTGTTGTTTTTTTTTTCTCAATACTTTCCAAGCAGGTTCACCAATGCCCTGAATTCTCTCCCCTGGTCACCTTGGTGAGGAACCTCGAGGATGATCACCAGACTCCTGCCTGCACCTGGACCTCACTCAGGGAAGCAGCGAAGCGAAAGCTCTCAGTAACAAGCCTTCAGCAATATTCAGGCTAGCACATGAAGAGTGTAAACAGTCTAAATTTCATGTTTTAATGAGAAAAAAAACACCCTCAGGGAGAAGGAAATTTTTGAAATAGATTCAGTGATTATGTCTAGGTACGGGATTTAGGGTACATTTTCCCCTTTTGCGTGTGTGTGTGTATTTATATATAGAAAGAGGGGAGATTATTTTAACTATTATTAGGCTTGTATAATAAAAAGGAAGCATTCATTGGATAGAGGTGGCTGCAAACAGAGACCTGTCATATTAGTAGTGTTGAAAATTTCCACAATGAATGCATATTATATTTTTAAATTAAAAGTAATACTAATGCCCTGGCTGGTGTGGCTCTGTGGATTGAGTGCCAGCTCGTGAACCAAAAGTTCACTGGTTCGATTCCCAGTCAGGGCTCATGCCTAGGTTGCGGGCCAGGTCCCCAGTGGGGGGCACGGGAGAGGCAGCCACACATTGATGTTTCTCTCCCTCTCTTTCTCCCTCCCTTCCCCTCTCTCTAAAAATAAATAAATAAAATCGTTTAAGAAATAAAATAAAATCTGCTAAAATCCATTGAATTGTACACCTTAAATGGTGAATATATGATATGTGAATTATATCTCAACAATGCTGCTAAAAAATTTTTAATTCATCAACTAGTTTTGGACACTCAGCTTAGATACATGTGATTAACTTGGACAACTAGTTAATTAATTAAAAGCTAATCAAACAAACCATAAAAAGAAAAATTATGAGCCATTTGGGAAAGGTAAGCATTATTTGGATACTACATGATATGAAGTAATTGTTGTTAAGTGTTTTAGGTGTGATAATATTACGTTATGTTTAACAGAAGAGTTCCTGAGTGTGAAGGCATCTCTGTGCTATTTCTTACAATGTGTGTAAATCTACAATTATTGAAACATAAAAATTTTAGTAAAATAAGAAAAGAGAGAGAGCCTTACCTTTTAGGGATACAGGCTGAAATAGTAACAGATGAAAAGATACAGTATCAGGAATTTGCTTCAAAATGATCCTGGCTTGGGGAGGAGTTCGGGGAAATAAGATTGGTGAACTGATACTTGTTCATGTTCGGTGATGGGCATGTGGAACTTTGTTCTACTTTTGTAAACATTTTTAAAGCCTAAGCTTTTAAAAAAATTAATGGGTAGGCAGTAATAAAAAAATTACACAAGGTAATCCCATTTCTAGAAAAATTAAGTTTTTTTTTAAAAACTCAAGGGAAAAATCATTGTGTTTATCACTATTTTCCTTTTGTTTTATAATGTGAGGAAATTTTAAGCAATAAACCTAATAATGTCTTCCTTCACCAGCACAAACTAACGCCGAATCAGAAAGGACGTCTTGCCCCGAGTTCCTGGGTTCCCCTCGCAGGAAGCTGGATCTCAGAAGCCCCCGGGGTGGGCAAAGGAATCCTGGAATCAACGTCCAGCCCCAGGATCCCAAGCGCAGCACAGCTGCAGGTGGCCCCGCCCCTGCGCTGAGGCTCTGCTTGCCCCCCTGCAGCAGGGTCTCCAGGCTTCTTCCCAGCTGGTACACTCTGTGATCACAGAGCTGTGTACTTGGGCTCTGGCTGAGCAGAGATCAGGGTGCACGGGCCCCTCCTCCCTCACGCCGGCTCTGACTTTCCCCTTGCCAGGACCCTGGGGAAGTCACAGGCCCCTGCTGCTTCCCAAAACACAGGCGTTCCACGCCCAGCCAAGGGCCCAGCATGGAAGGCTGGGCGGAGGTTTCCGCACACGTATTCATCCTGACTTGCAAACGGTTAGGCCCGAGGGTGTTTACAGGGACCCCTAGGTGAGGGCAGAGGGTGTGAGCAGCAGGGCCCTCTTTGGCCTGGCCTCTGGACAGGCCCCCTTCCTTGGGGCCTCTCGCCGCGCTCCACCTTCCAGCTCCCCGTAAGCAAAGGCTCCTCTGGACGGCTGCTCCCTGGGTGTGACCGGGCAATTGCAAACACATGGGACCTGATGGTAGCCAAGAGTGACAAGGGCTTCACTGGCTGATGATGAGACATAGACAAGGCATGGCCCCACTTCGGAGTGCCCTTGACTCTCATGTGAACCAAATCCACACCCAAGTCCTACAGGCCCTGACTGCTCAGCTGCCACTTGGATGGTGTCCCTCACCTCAGAAACCCTGCAGGGCTCCCCTGCTCTACATCCAGGGATCCCAGCCCACTCTGCCATCCCAGCTCCAGATGCCCCGGCCCCAGGCCTTCCTGTCAGCCTGGTCTCCGAAGCTCTCCTGAAAGTGTGCCCCTGTGTGTGATTGTTCTCCACAGTGACTGCAGGGAAGCGCAGCCTGCGGGATATCCGAGGCACAGCCCTGTTAAAGCCTCCATGGTCAGGTAAGTTTGGCAAACACTGGGCTAAGCAAATTTCAACGTGTCTCCACCGGCCTTCTCAGTGACCTCACTGTGCCAGCCAGACATCGAGAATCTGAACCATCCAGAGGGGCACAGAGATGTCATTCGTTCTCTGCCGAGTTGACCCCGGAGCCTGTGTATTAACGGGTGTCTTGGGGACCAAGAGTCGATGAGCTGCAGGAAATACTGCTCTGCTCTGGGCAGATTGGTATCCACCCGCACCAGTTTAGACAGGAGCTGCTGTAAAGTTCCAGCATCTTGCTGTTCACTTATTTGGAATCCACAGGTTTTTCACATCAAGCCCGTCAGGCTGATCTGGCCACTGATCTTTTAACCCACGTGCTGGACTTTGTATTTACTTGCATGTATCTGTGTGGATTCCTGTCCTGGTGACCCTCTGACAATCACAGCTGTGACCACACCTGTTCACATGTCTTCTGACCTCCCAGACTTTCAACCACCCAAGAACATTTTATTGACCGCCTGGTTTGTGCACGGCCCTGGGGCAGAGAGGCCCCCGGCTGACCACGGAGAGCGCGCTACGTGTCCCGCCAACACGGCATGGGCCCCTCCCACTCGGTCCACCTCGCAACCACCCCAGCTGGTGGCACCACCGCAGTGACCAGCTGCTTCACTAGAGTTAGGAGTTTGATCCTACAATCCAAAATCAGGGCAAGAAAAGAGAGGCGAAAGCAAGAAGATACTAGTATTCTCAGCTACCGTGACAGCAACTGCCCCAGTGTGGAGCAGAGTGGTGACAATCTCAACTGCAAGCCACTTCTATCTTAAGCCTCCAGTTTGTCATCATCTGTTACTGCCACCCCAGGACACTCCCCTGCACCTCTAAAGCACGTTCAGCTCTAGATCCCCGTTGCTGACCACCAGGGAGCCTGAGGTCCCTTCCTGAACTTTCGTTGCGTTCCACCCCAGGAGTGCTCGGCCCCGCCCCTGTTGGTTGGACTTCAGAAGGCAGCCCTGGATGCTTCACAAAGAGCCAGCACATTGGCTGCACACTGAGAGTGGAGTTCTCAATGCTACCTCTTGCTAAGGAATGAACTCAAAAACCATGAAAGGTCGGGAAAGGTCAGTGGCCTTAGAAACCACGTGTCACTACACGAATGGATCATGGGCTTATGGCAAGTAGAAAACCTAAGTGGAAAACGGGATGAAATGGTGAAAAGCAGCCACATCAGGGCTCTGGAAATTGACTAAAGGCAGACAACCAACCAACCGAGAGGAACCTGTTCCTGAAAAGCAGCTTCGGCCTGGGGCGTGAACACCGGGAGTCTGCCACTGCTTGCCTGAAGCTGCCACCATCACTCCTCCCCCTTCCCCTGATCGGCCACAGATGGGGCTCCACCAGCACCGAGCTCTTTGGCAACCAGCAGCTGGGCTGCCAGGGGCACACTCAGTTTCGGTGCGGGGGTCAGCTAACAGCAGTGAGCTGGAAACACACAGGCGTCCCCCAGCTCCAGCCGCGAGAGGCTGTGATCTCAGTGGAACGAGCCGCAAAGCACCCAGCAGTTTAACAGGAATCTTGGAAATGAGAGCTGCACAGCGGTTAGAACAAGATCTTCCTTCATCCCTGCCTATCTGGGAAAAGAAGGCAAGAAGCTTTCTGGACAGTGAAAGCAAGGAGACTTGTGGATTAACTGGGCTGTGAACTGAGTTAACTATAAACCTAAGGATTAACTGAGCTCCCCAACCACAGATTTCCACCCGCTAATTATAGAAGCCTTTGGGTTCAAGGTTTCATGCACAATCTTGGCCAAATTCACTGGCTGAACATTATGCTATGCAGGTACTAGGGGACCACTAGAAGGCCAGGCTGAAAAATAAAAACAAGAATCAGGTAAGTCTGAGCTTAGACATCAGTGGCTGCACACTGCAGGGGAGACAGATTTCACAGTTCAAGTCCAGGAAGGTTACTTAAAAATCAAAAACAAAACAACGCTTGGAAATACAATTAGGAATCCAGGTTTGCTGCAACATAGTATCTAAAATGCCCAGCACCATGGAGGGGCCCACATGGTGAGGAACTGAGGCCTCCTGCCTGCACCATGGAAAGAGCTGTCTTGGAAGTGGGTCCTCCAGTCCCAAGTGGGAAGGGCTTCATATGAAACCACAGTTTTGACCACCTTCCTGATTACAAACTCAAGAGACCTTGAACCAATGACTCCAAGATAAGCTGCTCCTGAATTCCTGACCCTCAGAAAAGATGTGAGATGATAAATGTTTATTCGTGCATTAAGTGACTGAGTTTGGGGATAATTTGTTACACAGCAATAGATACCTGATACATCTGGCTTCTGCAATGGGAAAGGAGTGGGGAGAGGAAAGGCTGTGTTTTCCACTTCGGTGGAGGAGACATGGAGGAGACAAACATGCATTAGGCTTCTGGACCCACAGAAATAGTACAATATGTAGGTTAGCGTTATATTCTAACCATTAAAAAAAGCCACCCATTGTTAACGCAATGTACTCTTTCAAGTTTAAAGGGTTTTTCTCTTTCTACACAAAGCAGTAACAGCAGGAATTCTCTTCCCATGGATGGAACAGTAGGGTGATGGGTGTGAAGTGAGCTAAGGATTTATTCTCCGTATCCATCAGTGAAATGAGCACAGCCCTGCCCTGAAAGGAGGCCATGCTTGGGAGGCAACAAGAGTATCAAATGAAACAGCACATGTTCCGAAGAGGGGGTTGCCGTGGAAAATGTGGCATAAATTAGCTCCTGCGCGCGATCGTCCCGGGAGTAAGCAGGGACGGAGGGCAGGGAGACTTGGCAAATATTTAGAGCCGTGTACACAAACCTAGCTGTGAGGAACCAAGAGAGAGCCACACCGGGTGGCTGGGCGAGCCGAGGGCAGGAAGGAGGGGGTGGTTCTGGACAAGACTGGGGTGAGCACAGCAGGAGGCCACCAGCGCAGCGCTGTGTTTCAAATGAGAACATCGAGGCCAGAGTGTCACCTCTCACACTCCATCCCCTGCCCAAGCATAATGACACCCAAGGGGCATTTGATTCAGGTACCAGAGGGGAATCTTAGCTGCTGGGACATGGGAATGACTGTCACCACGGGTCTGACTAGGGAAGTCATTATGGTATCAACATCAACAACCGTACACCCAAGGCAGTCCTCTGAGGCTGCTGCTATTATTCTCCCATATTACCAATCCAAAAACCAAGGATCAGAAATGTTGATTCACTTGCCTAAAGTCACACAGCTGGTGAGCATCCAGTCTAGATCTGACTCCCCAGCCCCATGTCTTCGCTACTCTGATATACCTCCCACAACAGTTAGTGAAGAATGTGCCAGTGAGAGTTCCCTCTGTAATACTTCGGTATGACTAGTACCCAAAATTCTGAGGGCCAGTCTTTAGCTGTTGGGTGTCATGTTGCAGCCCATTACAAAGTCCTTAGAAAATAGAGTGCTGGAGACTGACTTCTGTGTGTAAGGGAAAGACGAAGGATAGTTCTGTTTTCCTTTTTCTCTCTTTCTTTCTTTTTTTTTTTTTCTTCACGACCCCTAATTCCACTTGAAAGGGAAAGTGGCTAACAGGGATCACGGCTTATTGAGGATAATTGCCTTTTTTATGGTTCCCCTCCAAAATATATAATAGTTCATTTGATGGTTCTTACATGATTTCTTTCATTTTAATTAAATGTTTAAAATTAGGTAAAAGTTTTATGTGACACAAGATGCAAAAGCAACACCAAATATTAAGTAAAAAAACTCCCTCCCCACCATTTTCAATCACCCTGTTTGCCAACACTCCCATCTCTGCATCTGCTTCTGAAGACTTTTTCCAGAAAGTTCTTTTCTACCAAATGATAACAGATTATTGACTAAATCTACATCTAGATGTGTTCACTCTACAACATATCTTCAATGAAAGAACTGCCACTCCTGACACATAGTAGGCTTTCGATGTCTGTTATTGCTGCTATCATCACCATCATCACCTCCGTCAGCTCCTTCTCCAGCTTCGCCCTCAAGCCGTCCCACGCGGACACACAAAGGACACCCGCTCCCTTGTTCCCAGCCGCACACCCTCCACTATGTGGGTATTCGTTCTTTTGGTTGGCATCCGAGTTATGTCTGATCTTTTAAGGTTACAGACAATGCCGCATTGATGACCCGGTAAATGTGTCATTTTGTACATGTCCAAGTCTAGTCCTAGGAGAAAAGTCTTAATTTTTGTGGAATTGCTGGGAACAGTGTGTTTGCATCTATAACGTTGATAAATATCATTTTGACAAGTCCCCCCATAGAGCCATGGTCCCTGCACTCAGCGGGGTCACTGGCCTGGGCACCCTAGCAAGCATCTCATCCAGCACCACCACCCCCCCACTTCACATGGCAAAGCCAGCCCTGCCCATCATCACACCCTTCGGGCCAGCTCCTCCGGCCCCCACTCCTGTTCCCACACTGTGGGCTTACAGGCGCTCTCTGTCCGCTTCCCTTGTTCCGCAATCCTCTCTCCTTCCCCTTCTCCTCCCATCGGCCCCTCCCAGGACCAGCCTCTGCCCCTTGCCTGAGCCACGCCAAAGCAGCATGCGTCCTCAGCAGTTCCAGGGCTGTGGGGAAATTAAAGTGAGATGGCGCAAGAGGGTCTTTGCAGAGCCGGTTCAGGAAAGGAGCGACCGAGTCCTCTGAGGGAGTCCGAAGTGCTGGCTTGTGGAGCTGGGGTCCTGAGGGGCACTCTGGAGGGAGCAGCTGGCTGGGCCATCTGAGGCGAGGGGGGCGAGATGCCCAGGCGCAGAGTCTACAGCGGTGCCTACTCGTGACCCACGGTTCAGGTCGACACCCGTGGGCAGGCCTCCTTAGATCCGTGCTCCCAGCACCTCTCTGGCGCCACCTAGTCTCTGCTCTAGAACCCACGGGCTGATGAGGCTTCACAATGGGACTCAGGGAGTAACGGGCCAAGCCCCCCACCATGCCCGGGTGCATGCTCAGCTCGCCTGCTGGGGTTTAGCTGCTCTGGGGAGGGGAACGTGTCTCCTCCCTGGAGTGAGCAGTGACCAGGGCTCTTTGTCTCCCTTCATCCCCGAGGCTGTGAACTCTACGGGCTGGGCCCTCCTGCTAAGGGTCCCAGAAGGAAAGTGTGGAAGGTTCTAGGCAAAAAGACCCGCCCCTCAGGCTATTGCACATATTTATTGGGGGGCAGACTGCATTGTGGACTGGACAAGATATGGGGTTGAACTTCTGAAAATGTCGGTCACCAACTAACTCTTCAATCTTGGGCAAACCGCTCCCTTTCCCTGAGCCTCAGTTTCCCCACCCATGGAGGATGGTGGCTCGGCTCACCTCACAGGGTTGCTCTGAGCTGCAGGTGAAAGAGTGGTTGGGAAAGCTCTGAGCAGCTGTGTCCAGGGAAATCCCGCGTGGTCCTTCAGCTCCTGCCCATCAGCAGACCACCCCCCCTCAGTGTTCGTCTCTCGTGACAAACCACCACAGATTTAGGGTCTCAACGCAACACGAAGTTACTCTCATACAGTTCTGGAGGCCAGCAGTTCAAAACTAGTCTTTCTGGACTAAATCAAGCTGCTGGCAGAGCTGGTTCCTTCTAGAGGCTCCAGGAAAGACCGTGTCCTGCCTCTCCCAGTTTCTAGAGGTGCCAGCATCCAGGGCTGTGGCTGCGTCACTGCAGTCTCTGTCACACATGGTTTTTCTCTTCCACACCAATCCCCGCTCCTGTAAGATATTTGTGTTTACACGTAGGGGCCATTCAGGCAGTCCAGGGAGCTCCCCCATCGCAAGATCCTTAACTTAGTCACATCCGAAAAGTCCCTTTTGCTATGTAAGGTCACCTTCACAAGTTCAGAATTTAGACATCTTTGGGGGAGCCTGCCGCACCCTGCTTCATCACAGGCTTCTCATAGCTTTTCTGGAGAAAATTGCCCATAAAAGTCATTTTCCAAGGTGTTAATATAACTTCCCCAGCTAGGATCTACTCTGTCATTCAGAGACTCAAGCTTTTGGCTCATAGAAAAGGCTGGAGTCTGGTCCAGGTGCAGTTTGGCCATTGTAGAGTGGAGACCAGCAGTGTGCACCTCTCTGGCCATAGCCAGGCAACGACTGCCTGTAATACTTTATATTATATCATTATATTATATTATATTATATTATATTATATTACATTAGCTGTTCTTGCTCAGACTCCATCTCTCAAAGTAAGGCTGGCAAAGAGGAACTTGTCCTTCCAAAAACCAAGGTCCCTGCCTGGGCCACTTTCTCTGTCTCTCCCAAAACAGCTCTCACTTTCTCAAGGCAAAAACTAAGTCTCCAGCAAACAGTTTCGGGTGATGGAAACCCCCAAACAGAGAGGGATAGGGAAAAAACAAGGCAGCTTCTTAAAAAGGGTCCCCTCCAACCTCCTCCTGCTGTCCCTGCAACCAGGGTGGCCCCGTGCTAGACCTCCAGCAACAGCATCGCAAGGCCTACACCCCCACAGAGCAGTTCTCCATAGCCCAGTGATCACCTCCTTGATTCTTTACAAAACTTTATAAAAACTATATCCCAAGTCTTTAAGGACATTTTAGGAGGTTCCCGGGGGCGGGGGGCAGGCGGGAGGAAACTAAGCTCAAAAGACCTGAGATCTCTGCCTTTTGATTCCACCAGGGACCCTGGGGGCCAAAGGCAGAGAGAGATGGTGGAGAAGACGTCCAAGGCCTTGGCCGCAGCAGACAGACTGAGAAGATGGTGAGAAGGAACAGCCCCTCCCTCCCTGGGCTACAGCCCAGGTTATTTACGGGTCGGAACCATCCACACTGCAGCCCAGCTCTGGCAGCCCCAGTGAGACAGGGCTGCTCTCACCATGCCAGCCTCCAGGACGGAGGAGGAGAGCATCTCCCAGCCCCCAGGAAGGGAGACACAGACAGATCATACCCCATGGGGACCTGGCAGGCAGGCCAGGCACAGGGACATCGGAGATCAAGACCCGCCAGAAGAGGAAGGCCCTCTTGCACTCTGGCCCGCCCTCCAGCCTCGCTGCGCTGTCACTCCCAGATCCCAGGTTCCCGAACCTCTGGGGCACGTGGGTCAGGAGGCAGTCTCTGATGCCTGCCTCAGTTTGCCCTTTCATTCAGAGGGGTCTGCACGAGTAGTGGTTCTGGCATTTCAAACCCAACTGCTACCTGCACCTGCAGCAGCCACATCGCTGGAGCATGAACCTGTTCTTGAAAGAGAGGAGGCTGGCCCTTCTGGGGACCATTCCTGAGCCACTTAGGCATTTCCCTCCCACCCTGTCACTCTGCCTTTGGGACAGAGATAGGGAAGCTGCCAAGAATAGAACTTGGAGGAGACACCAAGGCTGGGGCAGCAACACCAAGGGAAACGTCTGGATGGCATGTTGATACTCTTCCAGCTCCCAGACACTGAGCCCGCGTCTCCTCCGCAGTCACCCCATCGGCTCCTTCCCAAACCCAGAACCTGGTGACCCTCCTGGCCACGCCGGGAGAGATGCCAATGGAATTACCCAATAGGGCACTTTTGCAGTTGGGAAAATTACCCAAGTCTTAGAAAATGACTGGATCTAAGAGCCCTGGGTTCTCAATTCCATCTCAGAAAGTAGAGCAAGACTCGCGTCGCGATGTTTCAGGGTCCTAAGTGCCAAGTCCCTCCTGGCACTTGAAAGGCTGTCACCATGTTCTCAGCCTCCTCGGGGGTCAGCCGCCAAGCTCACCGCACAGGGCACACAGCTGACAGCTGCACCTGAGCACTAAAGCTAGGACTCGAATCTCCATGTGTCAGGCTTGAAATAGAGGCAAAAAAAGACAAATGTCACCATTCAGGAGCCTGAGGGAGATCGTCACCAAGTTTGGTGAGAGAAAGCAGCTGAAGAAAGAGACATTTTTTCACTGCAGAGTCACAGTTCACCCAAAATAGAACTCAAACTCAGCTCGCATTTGTACGGAGATTCTGTTTTATTTCTAGGGCTTAAGTAATGAGAAATCTTGAGACTAGGAAGAAAATGTCTGGATTCTCATATTAGGGGAACAAGAACATTCTGGAGCATTTGGCAAATAGGAATGCCCAGGAAAAAATAAAAATAAAACCAAAACAGGATCTTCAAAAAGAGTGATAAGATCGACATAAACTCTTGGCAAGTATAATCAACAAAAAAAGAAGGGAAAGTACAAACAAAAAGCATTCGAAACAAAAAACCTAAGCCCTAGCCACAGGACAGAGATTTTAAAAGTCCTAAGAGACCCCTACATACAACTTTTCAACACAAGTTCAGCAGTGTAGATGAAATGGATAATTCACTTGGAAAGCGTAAGTTACCGACATTGGCTGAAGACGCAGTGATGGATAGGCCAGTAACCGTCACGCGGCCGTCTCCTGCCACACCCGAGGCTGCCGTGAAGGTGACAGGGGCACAGGTGTGACCACGTGGGTGAGAAGTTGCCCACGAGCGTGAAGGCGCACACACTGCCTCTGCCAGCAGCCCCTCCTGGGCTCCCCTAACAGAGATTGGCCAGGGGTCAGCGAGCCCTGAAACCTGCTGTACAAATGTAAGAGTGTATTTGTTCTCTGTTGCTACTGTAACAAATGACCACAGACTTGCTGGCTCCTCTGAGGTCCCCAGAATAAGCAGATCCATGGAGACAGAAAGCAGGAGGGTCGTGCCAGAGACAGGGAGTTACTATCTCCTGGGGACAGACTCAGGTTGGGGAGATGGAAGGAGCTGTGGCGGTGGTGGTGATGATCACACAACAGCGTGAGTGTAACGAATGCCACTGCACTATACACCTAAAAATGGTTATAGTGGCAAGTTCTGTTATGTGTATTTTACCACAATTTAAACAAAAAAAAAAAAAGTTTTGGATCAGAGGGACATGCAGGCCATTGGCAGCCTGTGCCTCCTCTCGACCTTCAAGTGCCTGAGAGCCTGGCCAGGGCCGGGAATCAGCTCGCAACGAGCCCCGACTGGAGCACAGTTGTCAGAAACTGGGTCACGGGGCCAGCAACCTGGGCTCAGAGCTCACCTCTTCTTCCAGCCAGCTGTGTGATCTCAGGCAGGTCACTGAACCTCTCTGAGTCTCAGCTCCCCCCGGTTTGTAGGACCATCATACCTGGTGCCCAGCGTGCTGTTACTATACATCAGCAAAACTGTCCTTCTGGGCATGTAAGTTGCCATCACAGAGAGAAGGGGGCCGGAGCCCTGGATGCCCACCTCCGGTCTACTTTCTAATCAACTCCCTTTCTTTTCTCAGTGTTGGCTTTGCCGTTGTCCTATTTGCTTCTGTCCCTGGTGGCACATCGATGCCACCTCAGAACTTCTCTTTTGCTGAAGTAGCAAAAGGAGACACAGTTTCCTTGACTCCCAAGATGGACAAATAAACCCAGCCTGACCCCTGGGAGCCCACCCAAAACCTGTAATGAGCAGGGTGATTATTCCAGAAACAGCCTGCCTGGCTGCCCCTGCTGCTGAGCACAGCAAGCCCCGCCGGCGACATGGGTCACAGTGGCGACATGGGCCACTCTAATTCCCTCTCACCACAGACTCCAGGAACACACAGATCCCGTGCGGGAGCCAGAGCCCCTCAGGGACACTGGGGACATGGGCTGCCAATTCCAAGTGAACCTCAAGGCCCAAGAGTCCTGGGTAGGCCGTCCTTGCAGGGCCCCGTTCTCTGGGATTGCTCCTCCCCGACAGGCAGGCACTCGTACTTCCTTGGGGCTAGATGGGGCACTTTCTCCCTCTTCTCAATCCATCACAGACCTTTTGCTGCTCAGGTCCTCAGAATCCAAGGGCAACCAGAGCTCCTGTCTCATGGTCCACATTGCAACAGAATGTCCCCTGAGATGTGTCCAGCACAGCAATAGTGCTGCACCCTAGAGACAGATCTCCCGGAGGAGGAAAGAATGGTGACATGTTTTTATTGCTGCTAAACCCACTCTGTTTCTCCTCCTCTTTGAGGGAATAACAACTTTAATGGCACTGAGGCCACCCTGGTGGTCTGGCCTCAGGGTGGGGGGTGGGAGCCCCTGAGTCACTCCCTTCTCTGGGCTGAGCCTAAATTGTAGGTTGGGTAAGTGACTGTCACCGTGGCCTGTCTGAGAAGGCAGAAGCTGCTCAGGCTCTTTGCCATCCATGCTGCCCTCAGTGAAAGCCACCGATCCACTGGGAGGGAGGGTGGGAAACAACCTTCCAGAAAGATGGAGCTGTTTTCCCTAGCCGAGCGGTGAGAACAGCCCAAATGTCCAACTGACAAATGGATAAACGAAAGGTGAACGGCAGCACAATGGACTAGTACTCATCCATAAACAGAATGAAGTGCTGATAACGTGACAGGGTGGAGGAACCTTGCGAACATCATGCTGAGTGACAGAAGCCAGACACCCAGGCCACAGACTGTATGATCCCATTGATGTGAACTGTCCAGAATAGTCAAACCATAGAGACAGAAAGTCAATCAGTCTTGCTTAAGGCTGGAGGCAGGAAGAGGGAGGAAGGAGAAATAAGAGATGGAAGCTGAAAGGCAGGAGTTTTTTGAGATTATAAAAATATTCTAAAATTTACGGTAGTGATGGTTTCACATATCTGTGAATATACTAAAAACCATTGAATTGTACACTTTAAATGAACAAACTCTATGGTATGTGACCCAATAAAGCTGTTGAGAGAAAGAGAGAGAGAGAGAAGGAAAGAAAGAAAGAGAGAGAGAGAGAGGGAGGGAGGGAGGAAGGAAGGAGGGAGGGAAGAAGGAAAGAAGGAAGGAAGGAAGGAAGGAGGAAGGAAGGAAGGACGGACGGAAGGAGGGAGGAAGGGGGAGAAAGAAGGAGGCAGGGAGGGAGGGAGAGAAAGGAAAGAAGAACAAGCCAGGGCAAGACCCAGCTTGACCGCTTCCCAGCTGTGCAACCCAGGGCAGGTGACTAACTTCTCTGTGTCTTAGTTTTTTTCACCCTGAAAGAAGAGCCATAATTACACCAACTGCTCTCTCATCTAAGGACTAATTAGACAAAGTGTGTGAACACTTAGCCTGCGCCTAGAGGTCAATACACAACCTCCCTTTCTCCTACAGCAAGCATGGACTGTAGAGATTGCCACAGAGACCAGGCAAAGGGGGACAGATGTATCACTTTTACTATTGATAAAGCAGATTGGAGAACATAGTTCTAGCTCAGCTGGTTTATGGATGGGCCAGTTACACAGATTCTTTCTGGCAGAGCCACAAACCACAGACCTCCTCTGGGTGGGATGTGTCCCTACACAAACTGACTGTGAAGAGTCAGGAACGGATGCCTCCTGCTCCATCAGGCCCATCGGAGGGAGAGGGGACAGGTCTGGGCTGGCCACAGGGAAAAAAGCTCATGAAGACAAAGAGGTCAGCAGCCCAGGCCGGGGGGTGAGGGCTACCTCCACCTCAGAAACAGGAAACAGAACACATGCCCCCAACAGCAGTCCATCCGTATGTTTGTGATGATTATAAACGATGGATGTAGTCTGTGCTTGGCAGGTGTTCAATGCATAAAAACTATTTTTTCTTTTGGTGCTCAATAACTTTTCATTAATGCGTTAACATAATCCCACATTTGTATATGTGTGAACATTGGGGAAAATGAAAGTGTGGTCATCAAAGCGTTAGCAGAACATAACTCTGGGAGGCAGAATTATGGGAGATTTGTATTTTCTTCTTTGTGCTTCTCTGAGTTTTCTGGATTTTTTTCCTAATGAGCATATTTTTATATTATTTTTAAGAACCATTTCTCTGTGGGCTCTGAAGATGTGAGGACACGCTCCCTGCCTTCGAGAAGCTAAAGACTCTGTTGAAGAAAAAGATACTTTATAGAGTAAACCATCAGGAAAGGGACTCACACATGTGGTCAGACAACGTGAGTAATAAGAACTCACACAAGGAAGAGGTCCTGGGGGCGGGGGTGCTTCCCAGAGCAGGGGAGTCGGCCCTGCAATTCAGGCACCAAACCACAAAGGTTCTTTTTCCACCAGACAATCCCAGTTCCCACACTTTCCAAGTCCCATAATTGGTCTCAAAGTCAGATTCCCAACATCTTTGGCTTCACTAACAATTTCTGGCTACAGACTGTTGTACATACACTTTTACATCTGGTGTCCCAAGCCTCTGATGTGCGTATTTCCAGTCATTTTGAGTCCATCTTGGCCCTGTTTGTGTGGTTATATCATTTATTGTAAAATGCTAATGGTCAAGCTAATAATGCTCAGTACCAGAAATGATAGCCATTCTGCACCTGCCCTTCCTACTACAGAAACTAGAAGCCTGGAAACTACATTTCCCAGAATCCTTTGCCATCAAGATTGCAGTACACTGGACTCCATCTAGAGCCAGGCACACAAGATTTGAGAAGTGGGAGAAAGCCTGAAGACACTGCTCCCTGGCACTAGTGGGCAGACACGGTGGATTTGGCAGATGAAGGCTTTGCAGCAGCTGCCTGAGGTCCCCACCAAGCACATGGCTCAGTGCTGCAGGCAGCTGTGATCTGCAGTTCCTGTGACTTCCTGGTTTGCCAAACTTTAGTGGCAAATCTGAGCAGGAGCAACAACCTCCCCTGATCCTTGTTCCTCTAGCTCTTCAACACTTTTGAAAGATCCTAATCCTCTGAATTAAATCTCTTATTTTCTGAGTGACTCAAGAACTTTCCCATCTGTTTCCTCAGTAACAGAAGCTAACATTTCTCAAGTGCCTTTAACTTCTAAGCACAGCGATAAACATTTTACCCGCATTGCCTCACCACACAAGACAGCTATAACTATTATTATTATTATTCCCATCATCATTATCATTATCCCTATTTTTGCCATGTCCAAGTTCACAAAGAAAATAAGACACAGCTGGGACTTAAACTCGGGTCTACCGAACTCCCTAGTCATGACCCGTCTTAACACTTTACTGAAGCGCTCCGA
The DNA here is from genome assembly GCA_004026765.1 of Micronycteris hirsuta. Lineage (NCBI taxonomy): Eukaryota > Metazoa > Chordata > Mammalia > Chiroptera > Phyllostomidae > Micronycteris > Micronycteris hirsuta. The sequence continues at coordinate 40,208 of PVJI01009936.1, read as the reverse complement.
CTGGCTCCTCTGGAAAGCTCTGTCGGAGTTCTCCACGAACTGGAGCTGCTTTATCCACAAACCCAGAAAAGGTGTGTGTGTCTCTGGAGACACATCGCTAGAAGTAAAGGTGTCAGAGGACCTGGGGAAAGACTGCATCCTTAGCTCATCTCCTTCTCTTCCTGAAGACATAAAGATAGGTCAGTGACCAAAGTGCAGTGCCCAGTCTCACCTGGTTCAGGATAAGCCCAGAACGGGCAGATCTTGCCTGTTGGTGGAGGCATTTATTTTTAAGGGAACTTGAAAATACTAGAATTTGAGAATTTCTTGGCCCATTTTAAAAATCCTTTAAGGCACAAAGTGCCATTTCCTGGGTCCCTTGGAACTCTCTTCCTGTTTATGCCATCTCTGGAAGGATAGAACAGTTTTAAATGCAACAAAAGCTTTGTTTTGAATCTAATTCAAGTGAAAGGTCAAAGGCTCCTGGAGCCAGTGGGGGGCTGCGGGGTGTTCTCTGCCCTTCTGGGTTCTGAGTCTTTCAACCCACTAGGCTTCGGGAAGGAAGCAAATCAATTCAAGAAACAGGACTAAAGTAGTTTCGGGTTTAGGATAATTGTTTTTGAAATTGGAGGAAAATATGTATATATTTATTTTGGGCCCATTAGAGCTTTGAAACGTTAATGTCTAAATTGCCAGGATTATATGAATTCCCTTTCAAAATTATTGTCATAAAAATCTGTAACTGGGTTTGGAACTGTCTCCCCACCCTGGAAAGTGATACCACGACTTCGCCGTCGATCGTTTTCCTCTTTCATCAAAGCAGATGTGCCTGTGCGGTCGCCCTGACTTTGGAAAGTCCTGGGAAGACCTCCTCCCCTCTCCGTCATGGGAACCAGTGCTTCTGCCAACAGCAAGTCCTGGTCCGAAGACCAGTTCAGGGTCCCCTTTTAATGGAAATGGTTGAGGGAATGCTGGAACCACATGATTGATTATGCTAAACATTTCCTCTAGTAAAAAAAAACAAATTGTGGTAGAGTAAGGTTTGGAGCGCCAAGCAGGTGGTTCTGAGCAGGGAGTAGGCACATCCCAGGGCCAGGCAGGGAGGGAAGCCAAGTGGCCCTGATTTCAAATGTCTTCAGATTTTTCCGAAGTGAGAACACAGTGAAGTTGTGAAAGTTCCCTAAATAGTCCAGAGATTGGCTGGATCACGTCATAACTAGCGTCTACAGAGGCCAACAACAGCCTGCACGTGAGATCCCCAGAGCCCCAGATGGTCCAGGGTTAGGCCGCGGGGGCAAGGGAGGGGGTGAACACACAGGGCTCTGGGCTTCCCACCGGCACCCCTCATCTGCAGCTGCCTGGTTTACTTTTATACTGGGTTTTTCAGTGGACTTCAGTTGAGTACAGTTATCTGGGACAAAGAAAAGTTTAAAACCCTGTGTCTTCTCTAACATCCCCATTTTTTCAGATGAAGAAAATGAGGTCCATGGAAGAGAAATAGACTCACCTTAGGTCAGAGTGTTAGACTCCCGGCCCTCAGACCCGAAATGACAATAACATTCCTGGTCCTATGTTGTGTTACCTGTGGCAGAGCCCAGCAAGGAGTCAGCAGATTCTCTCCTTTTCCTCTTGAACACATAATTAGATAATTTCCCGGTTGTGGTCATGTGTGGCCGCATGACCAGATCCTGGCCCGTAAGTGTGCCCTCTGTCAGGTCTCCCATGTCTAACGGCCAGACCCAGAGGACGCAGTGGAAGATGCAGAGCCAACAGCAAGGAGCCTGAGAGACTGTGTGGAGCAGAGGCCCAGGAGAGCCAGTTCACCGAGAAGCAATCATTTTGGAGGGTAGCATGAGTGAGAAATAAACTCCCACTTATTAAGTCATTGAAATGTTAGTCTATTACAGCAGTTAGCCTACCAAGACTAATTCAATATTGTAAAAGAACAGCCACTAATTTATTTCATTTTGGCCTTTTGCCCACACAGACTCTCCTTTTGGTTACCGTTCTTCTATCTCCCTCCTTCATCATTCGTTCATCAGACTGTCGATGACTCCGTAGGTCATGGGAGTGGGCACAGGACCCGACATCGGCCCATCAGAGTCCCTGTCCTGGGACTTTAAATTCTAAGCGGAGTAAACAAAGGAGAGAAACAGGTAGAGCTGGTTCATCTCATTAGTGGTTTCCAAGTCACAAGAGCTGATCCAGTTCCAGTCTTTTCCAAGACCCAACTGTCAAGTTTTTCCTCCATGCTCCCACCATGTCCTTCCAGTCAAGTTTGTCTTCCTTTTTTTTCTTTCTTTCCTTGTTTCTTTCTTTCTTCCTTTCTTCCTCCTTTTCTCTTTCTTCTTTCTTTCTTTCGTCTTTTGTGTCTCAATTTTGTTAAGTCCATTTCTATTTCTCACGAAAAACAAAGACAACAACAATTGATACATTATAAAGATGAAGTAACAGGATTGTCTCACATGGGGTAGTATACCAGATCTCACCTAACAGTTTCAGAAAATATCACTTTATTTAAACCTTACACTTACCCTGCAAAGGAAATGATGACATCCTATAATCAGTGAGACTTAGAGTTTGAGATGTGTCGCTTGCCCAAGGTCACACAGCTAGTAAGTAAATGGGGCAGCTGGAGTCAGATTTAGAAAGTGTGACTTCAATATACCATCCGATAGTCACCTCCACAGATAACAAATGAATTTTTACTGTGTTTTTAATTGTAAAAGTAATGCATGTATATTATCTTAAAGACCTTCAATTTCCTTTATCATCAGAATCACTTTTAATAGTGACTTACGCATCATTTCAGAATTTTTCTATGCATATACCAGCATAGCTTTTTTTATTCTAAATAAATGGTCCTATTCTAAACATAGTCTTCTGTATCTTCCTTTTTAACCTTATGCTTTGGGGATCATGCTGCACAGGCCACCCTTAATCATTTTGTGGCTACTCAGTCTTGTTTTATAGGCTTGTATCATTATTTATTTATAATCAGCTGCCAATAGAAATTTTCGGCATACATTCATTGGCATTTTCCAAATGAAATATGTTCACTTCAATATTCACAGGCCTTTGGGCACATGTGTGAAGTTATCTGCAGGGTGGATTCCTCGATGTGAAAATGCTGGATCAAGACGCACAGGTTTTTTTAAATTTCGATATGTTTGATTGACTTGTTCTCCCAAGAAATGACCCTATGCGCACACATCTTGAGAAAGTTGAGAAGTGGCCTTGAGATGTGAGATATCATTACGGCCAACTGAAGGAACATTGTTGGGTTCTATGGCCTGAGCATAGAATCCCTGCCTTTTGCCCACGAAATGCCAAAATTGCAGCTTTTGACCTTTTGGGTGATGGCCAAGAGGCATTTTCCCTGAATCAATAAACCACACAAACCCAAACAAACAAGGTTCTCTCCACCCCCATCAAGAGAAGGAGGGTTTGATGTACGCCCTGCTCCCTACCCCGCCCACCCGCCCCCCACCCACTGCAGCCAGCTCTTCGTGTCATGAAGCTCTCAGCTGAACACATGAGAGTTTCAGAGAAAGTTTCTGGTTTGGATTACCAGAAAAATAATGTGGGACTGTAAATAGGCCTTATGACTTTTTATGAGGAAGCCATGTGATGCTTTTACTGCCTTCACAGCAATAAATGTCAACATCAATTTAATTATTTGCTGCTTCCCTGCCTGCCCCCTTTCCACAGAGGAAAAAACACATCAAAATATTTCACCTGGCCTGCAGCCCCATCAGACCCACTAACTGAGTGTGTGAGATGCTGTCTTCGGACAAAGGGTCTGAACCGTGGAACTTCGCGGTGGAACAAGAGTTTAAGAGGTAACTCACTTCCCCCACTGTTCCCAGGGCCGACCCCCTGGACGATCTCAGTATTCATTACATGACCATAAAGTGACTGAAGCTCCCAACACACACAACCACGTTCTCATTTCAGTTTTATAATGATTCTGGGAAACGGGAATCATTAACCTCTCTGAGCCTTGCTCTCCTCATCTACCGAAGAACCTGGCGCCAGGGGTCGTGGTGAGGCCCAGAGGCAGACACAGCAGGAGGTCCTGGGTGTCAGTGCGGCAGTCCCATGACGTGCAGTGAGCTCAGACTGAAAGTCTTCAGGATAGTCTACAACTTCCCATGCAACCCGTCCCTCATAGCTCTGATCTCACCTCCTCCGAAGTCCGCCTCCCGCCTGCCCCTCCAGCACGCCGACCACCTTGCAGAACATGGAACGTTCCTGGTATGTTCCTGCCTCACACCCTTTCTGCTGGCTGTTCAACCTGGCTCAGATTCCACGTGGCTCCCCGTTGAACTTCTTTCAAGATTTTTCTCAAATACCACCACTTCTGAGAGGGTTTCGAAATAATCATCTTTTTAAAGGTATAACGTCACACCCACCTCCAATGCTCTCCTCCCACTTCCGTGAACTCTTTTTACTCCATAGCACATCACCAGGAGACATATATTACATTAACCATTTATTTTTTATATCTACCCATCCCCTATGATGTAATCTCCACGAAAGCATGAAAGCAGGGCTTGTTTCTATAGTTTTGTTTTATTGTGTTTTCGCTATATCCCTGGAGCCTAGAACAGTACCTGGTGTAAATGCCAGTGAATTATTGAAAGGTCAGTGAATTGAGATGAGGTGATGTGACCAAGGCATTGCAATGTGCTCATCAAATCCTGCTCCCCTCCTGGACACACAGACCACATTTCCCAGCCTCCCTAACAGCTAGGTGGGGGCTGTGTGACTGCTTTCTGACCAACAGACCATGGGCAGACGTGTTCCAAGCTACTCCCAGACCTTGTCTAAAAAACATCCTCCAGGGTCCTCCGGCTCTCTCTCCCACATTGTCAGTGACTATGGAGGCCACCTGATGACAGGGTGGAGCCACACAGAGTATCCTGAGCCCCTGAGTCACAGCATAGAGGCAGCCACCCTAGAGAGTCACCAACCTGAACTGTACTCTGGGTGAGAGAGAAGTGAACATTTATGGTAAGAAACTGTTGAGATTTCAGGGTTTATTTGTTACTATAGCAAAGCCTAGCCAATCCTAACTAATGCAGGTAAGAAAATACTGAACTGCAACCCAGGAGGCCTGGGTTATAAATACAGTCAATTCTTCTGACACATGACATTTGTACGTATTCCTTAAAATCATTTCACTATGCAAAGCTGGACAATAAAAACCACAAGGATTCTGAGAAGAAATGGATTAAGAGCACAGTACTCAAATACTTCATCAGTGACACGTTAAGTAACAAATCAGAATCTGATAAAAATGGTACCTCAATTTCACACACATTAGTTAAGGTTCCCCAAAAATCCATAAATACTATAGTAAATATGCCACTTGACCTTGAAAAAGATCTGAAGTTTGCTGCAGAAGGGGCTTTAGAAAGGTTGCAGCTTCTGAGTTATTATGAGTGATGGAAGGAAGGTTGTCTGAATTCCTCATCTAGAAAGTTCTACAGAATCTGGGTCAACAGTCTAAGGCTCTCAGGCCAAATCTGGCCCACTACCTCCTTTGTTAAATAAAGACTTTTTGGAACACAGCCAAACCCATTCGTTTGCACGAGGCCTGTGGCTGCCTTCACAGGCCAGTGGGCCCTTTACAAAAACATCTGCCAACCCCTGGATGAGATGATCCCCGGGATCTCACTGGGTGTGTCATTTTCCATACCTTGATTTGCTGAGAGGGTGTGTAGCCCCTGATTCTGATCCCCTCCTACGTGAGCAAGGAGAGTTGTGTGGGCAGGCACATTCACACACTACAGCCAGACCTTATCTGAGTAAACCATCCAAGCCTGCGTTCAGCTCCGCCCCACCCCAGGCCCTGTTCCCATATCTGGGGGCAGCTGTCCTCCCACCCCACCCACAAGTGCCTCTGGTCAGCCCACACCTACCACAGGCTGGGAGAGCTGGAGTGAAACCTTCCATTTCCCCTTCCTCTCGGGGGACGCCTCAGAAAGACTGTGTGTCTGGGCCATGGACGGACTAGAGGAAGGCCTAATGAGTCAAGTGCAGCACACCCAGACTAAACATCCTTAATTAAGCCCCCACAAAGGTTAAATGGGCAATTAGACTACCCAAGGGCTATATTAAACAGATTGGCCCTGTACCCCCACAAACCAACTAGCACTTCCCTCTGGAAGGGACACATTCCTCCCAAGAGGGGAGGACTATGAACCTCTCCCTCTCCCCTGCATAACTCTGGTTTGGCACAGTTGGTCCAATGCATGGTTTCTCAGCAAATGGTTCCTGGATAGTGGGAGTGTCATAGTCGTCACAGTGACATTTGCCAGCCTTCCAGGCTGTGAGCCATGAGAGCCTGAGAATTAAATGAGATAACTCATCCAGAGGGACCCTTGTATATTACATTGTAAAGGAGCCCCCATTGCTCCCTACCCAGCACCCTCCAATGGTCCGTCTCACATAGGGCAAGTCCAAGAGCCAAAGAAAGGCTGGCAAGGCCCCCAAACTTCCTGCTGCCTACTTTGCATCACACAACAGCCTGATGGGGCTGATCCTGATGCATCCCCACCGGCCTCAGGGCCTTTGCATCGCTGTTTTCTCTGGAATGCTCTTCTTCGAGATATCTGCCTGGCCTAGTCTCTCACTTCTGGTTCATCATGTCACAGGGGCCTTCCCTAGTCCGCTTCCCAGCACAGCAACCCCGCCCCACCCCTCTCTCCCTGGCCCTGCTTGAATGTCCCCCACAGCACAGACACCGTCTGACCTCATATGACGTGCCTCTCATTCACCCTCTGCCTCTCTCGCTGGAATTCCTGCTCTGTTTACCGATGTATGCCCAGCACCACAATAGTCCCAGACACAGAATAGGTGTCCTACAAATGTTTGCTGGGTTCATGAATAAGTTCACGAACGCGTGCTTCCCGGGTGCCAGGGAGCGTGCCGGCATGCCTCGTCTCCCATAATGCCCCCAGCAACCGGCCGAGCATACCCATTCTACACAGGGGAAACCGCGTCTCAGGGCCACCGAACGCCTCTCCCAAGGAAACGCGGCAGGTGAAGCGGCAGGATTAAAGCTGAGGCCTGCCTGCCCCCCTAACCACTACAACACACAGGGCCTGCCCGTCAGACCTCAGGCAGGTTCCCGTGTGTCTTCCGTGCCCACTTTTATGTGACTTAGGAGCCGTTCTGAATAAATGGGATAATGATCTGCTTCCCTCTCTTCCTTCTTAACGTCTTTTCACTGGGCAAATCTCACCACCAAGGCCATGTGCTCAGGGAAGGCCTGGCTCACCACCCCCAGGCCGGTCATAGGAGCTCCCAGCACCGTGTCACATGATTTAAGTTCCCTGTGTGAAGGTGGGGAATGCCTGTCCCCCACTGAACTGAAAGTGACTGAGGGTAGGGAGCGCACCTGCTCTGTTCACCACAGTAGCCTTGGTATCTAGCACAGTGTCCAATATACAGCACCCTCGTGTGGCATTGGTTGAAAACATGAATGAATAACCAAACTCGTGATGGTGGAGTTTGGCCACGTCACTCAGCCTCTTTGAGCCTGATCTCACATCTCTAAAAGAGGGTGACAGATCATTCACCTAGGGGACTGGTGTGACAATTCCGTGATCTCACGTGCACAAACACAGCCAGCCCCGGGCCTGGCACACGCACCGCTGTGACCACTTCTTGAGCTCTTTCTCTGGACCAGATCTGGGTGTGCGTTCATGCCCACTGAGTCCTCCCTTCTTCCCTACAAGGCTTCAACACTGTGCGTTCCCATTTAATAGATGAAGAAATGGAGGCTTGACCGTGCTGAGTGACTTGGCCCAAGTCTGATGATTAAGAGCTGTGCTCTTAGTTGCAAAACTGTCACCAAGTCAGAAAAGCAATGATGAAATTGCTCAAACTCTTGCTGATGTATCTGATATGAACATGGTCGCCCCAAGAGGTGGGACCATGGGGCTTCATTTATGCTTGACACGCCAGGTTTCCCCACGAGGACTCTGAACCATGTATATGTCAGGAAACACAGAAAACAAACGAAGGAGGGTAACTGCTCACTGACTCCATCCCCCAGGTCGGGCAGCCCAGGGTTCCCAGAGGTCCCAGGACCTCATGTGGGGAACACCCAGTGAGATGCTCTCAAAGACCCCGGCCCTCCTCCAACAGCCATGACCTTTCACCTAGCTGACCAGAGGGAAGACCACCAGGGAAGCGAAGGTCAGCCAGCAAGGAGTGGTCACAGGGAGGCATTTCCAGGAGAGGAGCTTCTGGGGGGTCTCTGAGAGGGAGGGGCGGACTGAGGGGCTGAAGGGAGGAGAGGGGTGCGAGCTGGGAGGTCACAGGAAGGGGCGGGCCTGAGGGGACATCCTGCAGCCTTAGCCTCTCTCTTTCTCAGGAGTCCTTTCACTTGGGGGAAACGGAAGGGAAGGGAGAAGGGAAGAAAACAAAGAGAGAAACGAGAGCTGAGAAAGAAACACAAAGATAAAGACAAAGAGAGAAGGAGAAGATAAAGAGAAATGGACAGAGAGAGACTTGAGACCAAGAGAGACCCAGACAATAGGTGAGAGACCTAGCAAAACACAAAACACAGATACAGAGAGCGGGGAGGGAGAATGGCGGGACCTCAGCAAGCCCCTTTGTGAGAAAGGCCGCAGGGGTCAGCTCCTTTGTGTACAGCCAGCGCCCTCTGTAGGAAACCCCCAAGTGGTATCCAAAGAGTACAAGATGCTGTCAGAGTCCCGAGCATCCAGGGGTCCAGAGAACGCCAGTGTGTCCAGACAGCAAAACCAAGTAACACACAAAGTGCGTCCCCTCCTTTCTCGCCTCTCTCTCTTCTGTCTCCCCGCTCTGGCCCTCACTCTCACTCTCTCTCTCCTGCCCTCTCTACTGACCTGCGGAGGGGGAGAAGCTGATGGATGGCGCTGGGGGGCAGACAGGAGGGAAGGAGGGCATGGCTGGCAGGCTTGGCTGCAGAGGCCTGCTCCTCATTAAGCTCACTCGGCCTCACGACACAGCGCTAATTACGGTTGAGTATGTCATGTTATTTTGATTCATATTTCCTGTCTGGAAAACAGAGTGGAGTGTTGGGCCCTGGGCCAGGATAGAGGCCAGGAGGGCAGGGGCAGGAACCTGTCCCCTCAATGACCAGAGCCCCCTGCAGGAACAGGGAGCTTTCCAGAGGGCCAAGCTGCAGCCCCCACTGCCTTCCCTCTGTCCTGTCTGTGCTCTGCCCCATGTTGCTGATGTCTGGCCTGTGCAGAGTTCAAATCCTGCCTTGGCCACTCCTCCCAGCCCAGCCTCACTCGTCTCACCTGTGAAATGGGAACATGCAACACTGTGGGGTGTACAGCTCGCCCTCAACATGATGAGACTGGCACATGTGTGGCAGTGGTGTGTTTTGTGGTCATCCTTATTCTTATTACCCCTTCAGAGCAGCAGGGGCTCAGGGGACAGGAGCCCCTTCACTGGAGGAAGTGGAGCAGGTAGATAGGAGGGTGGGCGCTGAGCTCTGCTGAGGGTGTAATTTCTTTTCTGTAAATGGGCTCACGCCACACCTTCACAGGTCCATGAGCAGGAGAAACGGGCCATTCACACTCAATGCTTAGCATAGTACCCCACACCGACACACTGCTTGCAAACGGGGCTGTCATCATCCTCATGATGAGGGGCTGTTTCTGCCCCACTCCCCACAGTCTCTCATGCCTCCCAGGACTGACCCTGACCTACAAAGTGGAACCCGCAGCATCGCGCAGTCAGCTTCACAGAGGTCTGCCGCCACGAGCTCCTTCTCAGGAGACACCCAAGTCTGCAGCATAGACAGTCTGGGAGGCTGGGGGCAGGGTTAGGGCTGCCTTGGGAAGACAGACCGTTGCTCCTTCTCTTGCCAAAGGAGCCGGAAGCCAGCACCAGGGAAAGTTCTCAGGGATGTGCTGGGGGGGAGGGGGTCAGAGGACATTTTTCCTCTAATCTGTGATAGAGAAGCCCCTGAGCTCCTTCCATGTGCCAGATGTGGTCCTGGGCCTTGCCCTCCAGGGCTCATTACCTACCTGGGGTGTAACATCCACAAGACAAGACTACCCGGCATGGTAGTCACCACCAGTGAGTGAGACAGATGCAGTATGCCCTCCCCAGGAATCAGACAGAGGACAGCTCACTGAGAGTCTGTGTCCATAGCTGGGAACTGTGGCATGAAATCAACATTGAACAATGATTTAAAGAAGAATTTTGGGCCTTGGCTGGGTGGTTCAGTTGGTTGGAGCGTCATCCCATACACTAAAATGTGAGTTTGATCACCAGTCAGGGCATGTAGCTAGGTTGCAGGTTCGATCCCTAGTTGGGGTGTATTTGGGAGGCAACCGATTGATGATTCTCTCTCCTATCTGATGCTTCTCTCTCTCCCTTCCTCTCTCTGTAAAATCAATTTTTTTTAAAGATTTTATTTATTTATTTTCAGAGAGAGGAGAAGGGAGGGAGAAAGAGCAATGTATGGTTGCCTCTCACATGGCCCTCACTGGGCACCTGGCCCGCAACCCAGGCATGTGCCCCGACTGGGAATCGAACCGGGACCCTCTGGTTCCCAGCCCGCGCTCAATCCACTGAGCCACACCAGCCGGGCTGTAAATCAATTTTTTAAAAAACCTCCATGTCCTTGGGTGAGGATTAAAAAAAGAAGAAGAAGAAAAATCTTGGTGTCTGTTATTAAGTAAAGCAAGCAAGGTATAAGACTAAGGATACACATATGTATATACATGCACACATGTGTACATGTACACATATATCAGTATACATGTGTTCATATATAAGATCATATATAAATATAAAAGTAATGTTATCCTTTGCATAAAAAAGGGAAGAAAATAATTTATTTGCAGGAAACAACCCAAGTGTCCATCAAGAGGTGAGCGGCTAAGCAAGCTGTGGTCTAGCCACACAACGGGATGTGACTCAGCCATGACAAGGAGTGGGCTCTGACACACGCAACAACGTGGGTGAAACTCGAAGACAGTATGACAAAGAAGCCAAACACAAAAGACAACGTAGTTAAGATTCCATGTATATGAAATGCCCAGAAAAGGCAAAACTGTAGAGAGAAAGTGGATGAGTCGTCGGGGGCTAGTGGAATTACTGATATGAGGACACATCAGGGTGAAAATGTCCTAAAACCGACTTCAGACCATGTAAAGTTACTAAAGATCTTTGAATTGTACACCCGAAATAGGTGGACTTCATGAGATATAAAATAGGCCTCAATGAAACTGTTTTTAAAGGGCTGTCTCCTTCAGCACCGTGTTTTCTGGTCCCTCGCCTGAGCGGGAAGGACGAGGGAGAAGTGGGAAAGCCATTCCCAGTAGAGGCAGAGGCATCGGCTGATGGACAAGACCGGAGGGAAGCTTCCGGGGAATTCATCCCGGCTTGAGTTTTGAACCACAGGAGTACTGCCCACTCAAATGTGTTAATTTAATATAAAAATAAACTAACATCCTTTTGAGGGGGGTCCCCCTCTAAGCCTGACTGTCCCCACCACATTCCTCCGGGACAACCCGGGAGTGGCCCAGGTCTCCTGACCCCAGGTCTAAGCCCCTCTAGTGCTGGTCCCTGAGAGACCGGACAGCAACGAAACTGGGACCAAGGGTGTCCTGCTGACCTCGTCCCAGGGAGAGGATGAACCCTGCCCTGGGTAGCTGCTTCCTGCTTTACTGAGAGCTCTGCACAGTGACACTGTCATAGCTGCTGTGGCCAAAGAGCCCTGCTGGGGGGCTGGATGCATCTGAACTCTAAGAGCCCCCAGTTTACTGTCATCATCATCATTATCCTCATTGGAGAGAAGGGGCAGCTGAGGCCCGGGGATTTCTCCCAGCTCCTAGAGGGCAAAGCAGAGATCTGACCCACACTGACAACTTGCCGTGTTATTTCCACCTTCAGCTGCTTCCGAAGGAGCCCAAAGTGTCATGGACCTTCTTCTGCAGAGATCAAAGGCACAGGTAACGCTGGACTCAGATGACCCACACACCGACACTCTGTTCTCCACCATGGACACAGCCACAGACCCCTTTACTTAGCCCCCCTAGAGGGACCAGCAGAAAACTGGGGTGTCCCCAGGTTGTCCTCTTGCCCTCCCCCCCATGGGGACGTGGTGGGCAGGACCCCGAGGCCAGAGGCCCTGGCTTCGCAACAGAGAAGCTCTGTCCCTTTCATTCCTTTTGCCCTGCCCTCCCCGGGGCACCTCAGACTTACGATGTCCGCTTAAACGTCCACGGCGGGTCTCGAGCAAACACTGCGGGCGTATTCCACTAGTGAAAACAAAATCTCACAGTCCAAGCTGTGCCCGCAAAGACCAGAGGAACTGGGGAGAGGGAGGCCAGAATCAGACTAAAATAGGAAAAAAATAGATTCTTTTTAAAATTGAGATAAAATTCACATGCCATAAAACTCTTTAAACTATGTAATTCAGTAGTAGCTTTTAGTATGTTCCAAAATGGTATAGCCATCATCACTATCTAGTTCCAGAACATTCTCATCATCCCAAAAAGCAAGCCCATACCAATTAATAGGCATTCCCCATTGCCACTCCCCCAGCCCCTGGCAACCACTAAGCTACTTTCCATCCTCATGGATTTGCCTGTTCTGCACATTTCACACAAATGGAATCCTATGATCTGCGATCCTCTGTGACTGGCTCCTCTCCCCAGCATCACATTTGGAGGTCCATCCATGTTGTGACAGGCATCGGGGCCTCATTCCTTTTCAGAGCCAAGTAATATTCCATCAGATGGATAGACAACAGTTTGTTCATCCATTCACTGGTTAATGGAGAGCTGAGTGGCCTCCCCTTTTCGGCTATTATGAATAGCGCTTCTAAGACCATGTGTGTTCGGGTTTCTGTGTGGGTGTGTGTTTTCATTTCTCATGAGTAGACGCCCAGGAGTAGAATTGCTGGGAGAAGTGAAATCACATCCAAAGGCTGTGCTCTCTTTAAAGAAAGGTGCTTTTCCTCTGGGACCTCAGTGACAGGAAGGGGACGGGGACTGCCCACTACTGAGACCAGCAAGAGGTACTCCAGCATGGTGGGGGCGGGCAGGGACAGCTCCAGGATTTGAAAATGCAAGAGGTGTTCTGGAGTGGTGGACTTCAGCTGGGTGAGGTGGGGACACTGGGAGAGCAGAGTCTGAGAAGCCCAGGAGACTTCCTAGGAAAGAGGCGCAGCGTGAGCCTAAACCCCGCGGTGGGCTTCAGAACCACCCCAGACTGCGGGCAGCTTTGTGTAGAGGGAGGGGCTCCCAGGACACTCGTGAGCACCATACACCCTTCCAACCGCACTGCCTGACGCCACGGGTCTGCCCGGCTCCAGCAGTCCAGGTAAATTTGCTGCAGGTGAGAGGTAACAGCCAAGACGTGTGGTTTGGTGGGGAGCTCTTTCTCTTGGGTATCCATGAGAACATTCTGGGCAGGAAAAATCCAATCCAAAGATGAGCTCAAAACAGAAGGGTAACCCCCATAAATGTTCTCTCTTTCATTTGTTCATTCATTCATTCATTCAACAAATATTTGCTGAGTCACGTGCGAAGTGCTAAAGATGCACCAGTGGGCAAGAGACAAAAGCCCTTGCATTTGCAGGGCTCACAGTTGATGGGCGAGCCAGATGTTAAATTTTTTGAAAGGTATAATGCTGCCCACGAGGAGTGCCAGTCAGGAACTGAGCAGGAAGTAAAAGCGAAGAAAAGGGCAGGAAACACCTGGACAGCGCGGTCAGGAAAGGCAACTTGCAGCTGTAGAGTGAAGGAGGAAAGGAGCCCACTGTGAGGGGAGCCGGGGCGGAATTCCAGGCCGTGGACCGGGCACGTAGAGGGTCCCGACGGGACAGAGGGTGCTGGAGAGGCGAGCGGGCCAGGTGGGGGCAGCCTGGGTATTGGGGAGAGATCGGGGAGACTGGCGGGGTTCGGACTTTCTTGTAAGGGCAGGAGGAAGCTGTGGAAAGATTCCGACAAGGGAGCGATGGGTTCTGGTGTTGGAAACCCCTCCCCTGCCTTTTCTGGCTGATCGATGGGAGACAGGACTGGAGGACTTCACTGGGGCCAGGCTGGGGATGGCGGTGGCCAACGTGGTAGCAATGCAAGGGGACGACCCAGCATGGTGGGGACTGTCTGGGAGAGGAAGAAGGAAGACACCATGGTGACAGACAGTGTGATTCGATTCTTTACGCGTTACCAAAAGTCCTGGTGGGAAAAACATGGCACCCATGAGGAAAGGCAAAGAGTAGAGGTAGCAGCGGGAGCCAGCCCCAACCCAGGACCCCACCTGCCGAAAGGAGGGGCGTCCCGCTCAGCAAACATCCAGTCCCTGGTCCCGGCAGCCAAAGGGCACAACCTGCGGAGGGCTCCTTCCCCTCCACTCACTCCCCACTTGGAGAACTGTGTTTCCCACCTGGAACCTTCCTCATGAATATCATGCACAGGAATGAGAAAGCAAATTCCTGGCTCTGGACAGAGGGTCACACACTTCTGAAAGTCATCCGTTAAAAAACACTGGTTTCTATTTTCACAAAAACCCTGGGAGATGAGTTATGAAAGCCCGAGGCCTGGGAAAGCCTTCGAAACAAAAGGCTACGGTGGAGGCCGTGTGTACTCGGAGGTGCCGAGGCAGAGGGGCCTCCGCTGGGGCTGGGGGAACAGGGTCTAGGGAAGGTGGACCAGCAGTCCTGCAGAAGCACCACACCTCCAGTGAGACCATTCCTTTTCTTTATTTTGAATTACCCATTCAAAAAATGAAAGTTGATCTATCTTTTGGCACCAAAACTGTATTCTGAGCCAGTTCTGGGAAGAAAACATTATACATCAAAGCTGGAGAGGACTGCAACTTGGGTAATAATATGACTGTTAAATAACAACGTTACTTATTACAACTGTTAGCATAATTACTGAACATTGATAATTAATATTATTAATTAATGAATAACTAGTAATTAACAGTAATAGCTAATCTATGTATCCTATGTTTAGTCCGCACAACAATCTTATGACATGGGTACAATTTTTGTCTGAATTTTACAGATAAGGAAGTGGAGGCTCAGAGAGTTTCAGTGACTTGCCCAGGGTCACACATCCGTTGAAAGGCAGAGCCAAAATTTTGAAAACTGATTTTCTAGTGACTTGAAGATGAATCAGAAAGCCCTCTTTGTTTCGATTCTTATTAATGTATCCAACAAAATTACAATGCCCTCTCTGATCACAGTACATAGAGGACTGAGGTACGTCCACACACAGAGGACAGAGAGACCTTTAGCAAAATAAGCACATGCACACAGGGTCTCAGGCCAGAGGACCACAGGGGTCCCAGAGCCCTGGGGAGGGAGGCCGTGCACCCAGGAAGGATTTCTCCTCCTCCCGGGGGTAATGGTGGGCCAGCAGCAGGGCCATGATGAGGTCACCCGGGAGGGGCAGCAGTCAGGGCCAGTCTCCCTGACCAGTGGGTGTGGAAGGGACGATCCAGATAGAGGTCTCCACCAGGACAAGCACCCACTCTGCTGTCCAGGTGTGAAAGGTCTGAAGTGGTGAACTGTCCACCCCTAGGGCTCCCCACCAAGGCCCAGCTTGGAAATGCCGCTCAGGCGCCCTTGCTTACGTGTGTGCATCCATCCATCTGTCCGTCCATCCATCCATTCATCAGTCCCATGAGGCCACGGGGCAATTCACAAGTAAGTGCAGCACTTACACAACTGAGTGTGAGACCGCCCTGAACAAGCCATAGATTTAAGGCATCGGCAGATACGACGGTTGGATGAGTCTTGGGATCGCGCACCACTGGGCTCCAACCTGGACCTCACCATGGCCATGCACAGCCACCTGGTCTCACTGGGCTTTAGTCACCGGGTCCCTGCAAACCTCCCCCACAACACTGTTCACAGTGATAAGGAGCCAGGGTCCCATAAAGCAACTGTCACAAGCCCCGGTGTGCAGAGAGCTGGCGGCCTGGCAGCCGCCACTGCTGTAAAAAGGGGGTATCTGTGCTTTAAAAGCCTGAAGACCAGAATGTTAACAGAATTGGGCCCTAAGTGTGAGGGTCACACATGAGTTTTATTTCTTAAAGATGTTTCAGAGTTGTCACGATTTTCTACTTATAAACATGTAGTTTTTATGGGAGAAAAAAAAAGCAAGTTGTAATTTTTTAATAGAAAACCATCGTGTCTGACAAGCCTCACCTCCACTGGTCGGGCCGCAGAGGGTGCAATCCAAGTTCACGGGCGTCTGCAGGCAGCCCCTCTGAGCCCCCCACCCCAACCCCGCCGACAAACCCAACACATGCATGTTGCCAACACCTTAAGTAAAAAATCTTTCTTTCCATGACTCCTTGAAACCTGACCTAGAGCAAAGCGTGCGGGGTCTGCTGGGCAAGATTGAAGGTCAAGGCCAAAACCCATGTGAAAAGGAAGCTCAGCTTTGGTTGGCACCCGGAGGGCCCACGTGGGCCGAACAGCTGACCTTGGAGGCCACTCAGCCGGCCCCAGGAGCCAAGGGCATCACAGACGACTCTGCGGCTAACCTGTAACCGTGACCAGCCCGGGAGGTGCAGGCACCCCAGCGTGTCACCACATGGCTGCTCGTTAAACGTGTCCCGAAGCTCCCAGTAAACACTGAGGCTAACCTGCCAGGACTGTCCAGGTCAAGTTTGCTGCCGTGACCATAAAAAAGCAGGATGCTCAGAGCACTGTGTTTCTGTGACTTTACGAGTCTCAAATGCTCTCCTTCCCTCTAAGTTGGTGCAAAGACCCTTATTAAAGCTATAAATTGAATTAAAACTCACATTTAATACTTAGTTATGATGTGGTTAACGGTTTTACAGGCCAGGCTGTGGCCTTCCTATTTTCTTACAATGTTGTCCTTTATGTTTGCAAATCCAGGCTGCTCAGATGACGGGGCGGTCGCCAAGTTATTAACAATTATTACCTTTTACAGTCAGTTTTGGCCCCAGCATGCTTTTTCGGTGGTCTCATAATTTCAAAACAGGGACCTTTGAAATAATACCTCAAGACCGAACGGGCCTGTGGAGGACACTTCCCCCTCCTGGCTGAGTCCAGCCCAGGTCCCATTGTGAGGTGATTTCCACCGCCCCCCACACACCTCCAAGCCCGAGGCAGGAGCGGTAGCTCCCCGCCTGGAGTGCAAACTATCTTCGCAAAAAAAATGAGCCCTTCAGGGTAGGACATGTCCCATTGCTTCCTGGGACAGAGGATGACATCAGGCCGCTAGGGACAGACCAGTAGTAAGGTGGGTGGCCTTCGCTGCTGTGAGCTGAGAACAGGCAGAGGCCCCACAAGAACTGCTGGTCCTGTGGCCCCACTGCCAGCAATGCCCCTGACAAAGCCACATAATTATACCCCACGCAGCAGTGATCTGGACACGGAACAGGGTGAGTGTGTGCACGCACATGTGTGAGAGAGACCGAGGGCAGCCCTGGCTGGTGGCTCAGTTGGTTGGAGCATCGTTCCATACACCAAGAGGCTGCAGGTTTGATCCCTGGTCAGGGCACATACCTATGTTGTGGGTTCAATCTCCGATCGGGGCGTGTATAGCAGAAACTGATCTCTCTCTCTCTCTCTCTCTCTCTCTTTCTCTTTCTCAAATAAATAAATATGTCTTGGGTGAGGATTAAAAACTCAAACAGTTCTGCATTTCAAACAAGGGGAGTAGGGGATAGGCACAAGTTTTCATAAGTAGAGACCAGGCAGTAAATAGTCAGGACTGGGTTTGGATGTTGGTTTTTAGTCCTCCCTCAATATTTCAGGAAAAGGTGCAGATGGTTGGAAGGCCGGGGTGTGTCTAGATGTCCCTTCTCAGTTCTGGCCTCTGCAGCTCTGCCCCCAATGTGCGGTCCACAGCCACTTGCTCACCAGCACCCACGTTAGTGGTAGATCACCCCTCCAAACGTCTCAGCCCGCCTGCCGAGGAGTGAGGAGCGCGTGCAGCGCACCCACACAACGGGCGCGATTTAGCCCCGGAAAGGAAGGCAGTCCTGCCCCGCGTCACAGCATGGCTGAGCCTGGGTGAAAAGAGCCCATCACGGCAGGCTGCATATTTTGATTCCATTTATGCTCAGAATAGGTAAATACATAAAGACAGAACGTAGACTGGCGGTTGCCAGGGGCTGGGGAGCGGTGAACGAAAAGTGACCACTGGCGGGCTTTCTGTGGGGGGTGATGAAATATTCTGAAATTAAATAGTGGCGATGGCTGCACAAGTCTGAATCTACTAAAAGCCACTGAATTGTACCTTCTACGTGGGTAAACTGTGTGGCAGGTGAATTTTATCTCAAGAAAGCTGTCTAAAAAAACATCTCCTACCGCACACCGAGCATCCCCAGCTCTATTCCAGCCTGGGTGGCCAGTGCCGTCCCACAGACACGTCTGACTCCCAAGAGAGACGACCCAAAGTGGGATGGGTTTCTGCAGAGTGATGTGAGCTAGGTATTTATTTTTCGGGGGTCCCCAGAAAAATCACCCCTACCTGGTTGGACCCCCTGTGGAGGCCGCACTCCGCAATGAGACAGACCCCTTTCACTGGGTACCAGCCGGGCCGCTCGGCGAGCCTCTGGCCGATGGTGCTGGCTCGAAACCCAGCAGTGCAAATGCAGGTGTCAGGGCTGTGTTTGAAAAGTAGGCATGTGGGTGGGTGGCTTTTAAATGTTATAACTCGATGATAAAGGACTAGCCAGTGCCTTTCGTCTGTGGTGACCCAGCCCCTGCATGGCCACACTGAGAAAAGTCGGCCATAGCCCACAGATAGAAGCCTAAAAGAAGGGGTGGGGACCCAATAAAGACAGATGTGGCCTTTGCTTCTTCTCCCACAGAGAGGCAGTCCAGCTGCCTCCTCATGAGTCCAGGCCCACCCTGGGGACTTGGCTGGCCAATGGAATGTGAGAAATCACATGCTGCGATGCCTAAAGCTTGGGACACTCACTCTGGGAGTCCTGAGCTGATATACGCACTCTGAGACTGCCATCTGGGGAGGGCACCTGGAGCCGACAGCTGAGCCAGCCTTCCAGCCACCCCCGCCAAGGCACCAGGTGCGTGAGCAGAGCCACCTGAGACCCCAGGGCAGCCCAGCCACTGGCTGAGTGTCACCAGGTGACCCTGCCAAACCCTGCCCAATGCCTGACCCACAAAACTGTGAGATTAGTATTACCATCTTAACTCCTGCTACCCGAGTCCTGTGTAACGTGACACCGGAACCTCTCCGGGAGGCAACGCTGCTGCCTGGACGGTGTTTAGAAACCAGGGGCCTGTTTGGCTGAAATATTGATGGGGTGCTACTGGCATTTATGGGAGGAGCAATGTGGGCCACGGATGATCAGCACCGTGCACTGGGAAAGACAGCTCGTTCACCCAAGAGCTGTCCCGCCTCCTGTGCGACTTGGCATGCACAGAGACGAAAGTTGTAAGAAAATTATTTTGTAATTTCTGAGTCTGGAATGTGACTCTTTTTACATACGAATCTAAAGCATTTTAAATGATTTGAACAAACCCTGAATTTTCCAAGAATGCAACCACCATGTAAATCAAGGGAAGACTACAATTTGCTTGGTTTGAAACTTTACTAGAAATTGTTCAGCAAGTCACCGGGAGGGCTGGGAGCCCTCGTGACACCCGAGCCATCCACACAGCACTCGGAGCCGGTCCTTCCGGGCTGTCGCCCCTGCGCCCCCTGCCCACGACAAGCCTCTGAGTCTGCAAGCAAATGCACTTAGTCCTTCTTTCGAAAGCTCAAGTCTGAAAAGAAGGGCTTGACAATATGCCACGGAGAGGTATCTTCTTTAAGACCCAGATTCATTCATGATAAGTGGGGGGAAGCGTCTGCCGACACGGTCAAGACCTCTAGAGTGGGCAAGCTTGAGTGCTTACGTGTTGAAACACATTTTAAATCAATAACTCCCCCTTCATTTCTCCTTTATATGAGCGTTACAGCATCGTTTTTGAAATTGTGTTTGTAGGTAGTTCTGTGAATTCCATTTCAGGATAAGAAGGGAGGTGGGGTGAATAGTCATTGTAAAAGGAGACTTTGGGTTTGACAAGGCTGAAAACCGTCGTGCTCCGCAGACGAGTTCCTGGCGCCACCCAAGAAGCTTGGAAGTTTCTTGAAAGAGTCACAGGACCCCACAGCTGCTGTGATCCTTTCTGCCTACCCCCTCTAGCAAAGGTTTGTAAAGATGGCAAGGGCAATATTAAGAGAGAATAGTACTTTGCTGGACATTAGGGACAAGCAAAATAACAGAGATCTTTACATAAAGGTCAAAATTAATTGGTAAAACACACCTTTGACTCCCCCAGAGCAGACCTGAGCTGACGCCCTGTTGCCTGATTCCTGTGTGACCCAGGACAAGTAAGGCACCCTCTCTGAGCTCTTTTCTTGTCCGTAAAATGAAGGAATTGAAGCAACAGAAATATGCCTCCAGGAAACGCAGAGCCCCTGACAGGAAACGACCATGCCCTTGTCCCTGGGAGGTGGCCACTCTGCCATTGACCTTCCCCACGTGGGCCAGGTGAGGGTGATCCATGGACTGAGAAGGCATAATCATCTTCATCCTCAAAGTCAAAAAGCACCATTCCAAACTGACCGATATTAAAGACAGAAAAGAAAAGAATATCCCACAACCTATTCATGGTTCAGAACACGTACAAGCAAGGTCATTTCTGGAGAGAAAAAGTGAAAAAAAAATAGGGCTTTTCAGCCTGTGAATAAAAAGTGTCCTTTAACAGGCGATAATTATATACAGGAAGGCAATTAAAGTTTTAATAATTTAATTACCTTCCTGCAAGCCCATCACGGGAAAGTACGGAGGGAAAACATTTCTGAGGGCAGCGGCCACGCCGAGCGTGATCAAAGGCCGCGGAGGCGGCTCGGCTCCGGGCCACCGACACGTTAATGCTACGCGCTGCCCGCCGTTATTAATAGAAGGAACTCGGTGGAAGTATTTTTCCACGGTGGGGGGACCACATCATCATTTGATGCCTGATGTTACAGCAAACATAGTTTTGGCTTCTCCCTGGAAATAAATCTTGTTTTCTTTGACCTCCATTTGGCTTGAGGCAGGGCCAACATTCAAGACTGGGCTTCACAGAGAGGGCTCCCAGCTCAGGGCTGCCACCTTGGAACAACAACCAGAAATCGTGCAAGGAGATCAAAGGGAGTCCAGCGAGAAACCACGGGTCGGGGCTGGCACGGCCCGGCACGATGGGCCAAAGCGTCCCTCCCGAGCTGGCCGCCGAGTCCAAGGGCAGCACACAGCCCACGGGCCAGCTGTGCTGTTACTGACTTCACACCTTCTTTAAAGCCAGCCGCTACTTTGTCGTCGTGTTTACTGTCGTAAATCCCCGTAATATAAAGTGCGCCATTCTAACCATGTTATAAAGAGTACAATTCAGCGGCATAAGTATATTCTTGACATTGTGCAGCCACCACCAGTTCCTGAGTTCTTTCGTCGCCCGGAAGGAAACCCCCGCACGCTCTGCTCCTTCCCCTCCCCCGCCCCCGCCAAGGCCCTCACTTCCTGTCTCCGCGGATCTGCCTCTTCCTCTTCCGGCCGGTTCGTCTCAGTGGAATCCCACACCACGCGGCCCTGTGACCGGCTTCTGCCACCCCTAACGTTTTAAACTGAAGGATGTGTAAAGCTTCTTAAAAAGAAGCTTTGCTTTATTATCAATAATAAAAGACCTGTATCCTCACTATAAACAGAAAATAACCATAAACACTGATACACGGAAAACAAGTTCATGACCTAATCACTCACTGCGCTGAGCTCCTGCTCTGAGCCACTCACTGAGCTGGCCATCTCTGTCAGGTTGGGGACTCACTCCTGCTGGGCGCCTCTGAGGAACATTTTGGGTTTTACTTGAGTTTTCCTCCAAGTGCTGGGAATCAGGGGCTGACTCCCACCCCCTCCAGGTGGAGGGTCGGCTCCCGGGCAGTTCATCTCCCCACCCTTCCTGGCTGCTGCCATGGACAAATCCCTGAGGCAGAACAAAGAGGCGTGCAGGGTCCTAAGAAGGGGAACAACCGGCATATAGGCATGCAAGGGGACCGTCTGCCAAGAGGAGAGGTGGGTGGGTCAGCAGGAGCACAGGGGGCAGAGCCCTGGAAGGGTCTGCCAGGAGGAAGTTGTTTCGCATCAGCATGTCCGTTTCTGCCTCATTCCATTGGACGGCCATGTAACAGTCCCCTGTGTGACTGAGCCATCATTCACTTAATGCATTTTCTACCGATAGAAAGGTTTTGCTATTAAAAACAATGCTGAAATTGATATCTTTGTAATCATTCCATGTATGTGTGACTATAATCTTAATGTATAAATTTCTAGAACTGGAATTGCTGGGTTCAAGGATACGTGTGCGTTACATTCGGATAGGAATCTCCAAAGTACTTTCTTTACAGATGGTCTCGACTTACATTCTCACCGGCGGTGTATGAAAATGCCCCTTTCTGCATCTAATCACCGAGACTACAACTTATCCATCTGGATCTTGGCCAATCGGGAGGTGAGAAATGCCTGTATCTCACTATGGTTTTAATTTGCATTTTAAAAGATTATTTCTATCTCTATTTTACAGATGAGGAAACAGACCCCAAGAGGATAGGACTTGCCCAAGGTTACACAGATAACGAGTGCCAATCCAGGCTCAACCGACTCCATTTCCTAGGCTTGCCCCCCTTCCTTTCCTCCTTTCTCCTATGGCGCATGATGGATTCTGTCCCTTGTAAATGTGGTTTGTCCCCCAGAGGGAGCAGCAGCTCCCAGTTGGCACATTCTGTTCCCCTCCCATTGGCCCCGCTGGGCCTGGCTCAGTATTTCTGGTGAAAATGCTGATGACGAGATCAAGCCTGCAACCCACGTTGACGCAGCCTGGCATCAAGGAGGACACAAAAGCAAAGGGGACAGAGTAGCCAAGGAGTACTTGTTGTGGGGACGCCTCTGTGACCTTATGGTTTCTGCCAGATTCCTAGACCATCTGACTTACCAAGTGGTCACAGCTGAACCTCAAGGGCATCTTTGGAAAAGGGGACAAATGGGGATAGGGAAAAGCCACCAGGACCCTCTTCCACCAACTCAGAGCTGGTGGGTATCATATCCCATTGGTTCTGGCTAAAGTGACACTGTACTTGTTTGAGGGGCCAGGTGTCTGTTACGCCTCACTGTGCGCACTCACAAAGCCCCACTGATCAGAAAGTTCAAAAGACAATCAGAGACGCCCTAAGGAAGCAGAAGAGGGCAGAGGGAGCCAATTATTGACCACGCACTTGAAGGGCTCCTGGCAAAGTCTGTTTAACATACATACTTTTCCATCCTGTACTTCACAGCAACTTTCAAAGGCCCATTTTACAGATGAGAAAGTGGAGTTTCAGAATGATGGTGTAGCTGGCTTGAGGACCCATGGCTGATAATTGGCAGATCCAGAGGAGCTTTGGATGAATCCAACACTCAACAAGTACTCTCCACAGGCCCCCTTCCCACCACCTTTCTCTGGGGCTGGGGTTCCCCAAGCCTTGCTGTTCCAGGGATAGCTCCAGGTCCTGAACTCTGTTCCCACTAAAACCTCCCCTTGCCACTTCTCCCGCTGAAGAGAGCATATCCCATGTCCTGGAATGCAGCTTGGCGGCAGGGGGGACTTGCAAACTGCCAGGACCTCCCTCAGTGCCCCTGCTCCCCTCCCAGCACTGAGATCTGACCCACACGACGGGAACTGGGTGTAGACAGGCAGAGGGACTGCACACCCCCTGGTCCCCTCCTGGGCTCAGCAGGTGCCGGGTGTGGGCCTGAAAGCACGATTCCGGGAGATGCTTCATCAGCCCAGTCCTGACCTGAGGCCTGGGCTGGGGGGTTCTGGGAGGAGGGGCCCCACGTGGTCCCAGCTCCTGCACGATCTCACAGAGCATCTCGAATGTCTGGGCGAGGCTCCAACCAGCCCCCTCACAGCTTGCAAGAGCAGGCTGCAGTTCTGATCTACATCTGCGAGGCTAAAGCAGAGATGAGCTGACCAGGAAGAGCCTACCCTTGCTCAGGGCCCTCCCGACAGGATGAAGGGTCTGAGAGAGCCACGGGCAGGAGGCGCACCCCTTAGCCATGCTCAAAAGGTTACATAGTCTACAATTCCGTTGCTATGGCATTCTGGGAGACCAAATTACCAGGATGGGGAACTAACTGATCTGGAGTTGCCAGGGGCTAGTGACGAGGGGAGGGTATGGCTGTGCAGGGGGAGCCCAAGCGAGATTTCTAGAGTGGTATGAACGTTCATAGAGCCGTACAACAAACAGAAAGTCGATTTTAGTGTATGTCAATTTTTAAAAAATAATAAGGCAGGAAAGAGCGGTCAGTGCCAGTGCTCTGTGGCCACCAGCTCTGGAACCCGTGCTAAGGAAAAGAAACGTCTCCCAAGCCATGGCCTCTGACCAGAGCAGTGGGACCCTGAGTCTGCATCAGTTGGTGTCCAGAGAAGAGGGAAAGAGCCTCCCCGTGCAAGATGGAGAGAATCCACATTTGCTGGAAATTGCCTAAGCATAACTCGTGCTCAGCCAATTTAGCCCTGAACCTAAAACAAGGTAATAATTATTACCACCCTGAGGAATCTTAACAGCATGGAGGAGAAACACAAGAAAACCCAGCAAGGGAGAAGTTCTACCAGAAATGGGAAATTAGAGCCCAGCCAGAGGCTTCGAGGTCATTTCCCCCTGGAGATGGGAGCTCTTGACGGGCACTGCTCAACCCCCAGGCGAGCTCTGAGCGCCCCCCACCACCACTGTCTGCAGCACACACGTGCCACAGGGGCAGCGTTGCAGGTAAAATCCCCAGCCCACGGTTTCTCGTTGGGCCCCCGCCACCGTGGTTGGGATGGGTCTCAACCCTGCAGAGTTGCCACACACATTGCAGGACGTTTTAACCCTCCTGGCCCCTGGTCCCTAAATTCAGTAGCTCCTCCCAGTCACTATGGCAGCCCAAAATAGCCAGCCCCGGGTGTGGCCGAACAACCCTGGGGCAGCACCCAACAACCACTGCTCGAGTGGCTGGGGAAAAAAGCGATGTTTAGTTGGAAGCAACTGTCCCCTTTGCCTTGACGTGTAAGGGTCCCAAGTCCTGGGACAGTACAGTTCCATGCGATGAGGTGGAGACTGTTGATGTACAAACATCCTCAGTGGTTTCTGTCCCCTCTCACTGACCGTGCAGCCCCTTCCCTTTCCTCATGCCTTTTCAGGGGCGGTCTGTGACCCACAGACTGACCGCACGGGCCAAGCCCTCAGCCGTGCTGCGTCTGGACCTTCTAACTGAGGGTTCCGACCATTGGCAAGGTAGCCTCAGGTCAGACAGAACACCCCAGATTCAGGAAGGAAAACCTAAGTCCAAGCCCGGACCTCAGCGTCTTACCTCTCTGAGCCCCAGTTTCCTCATCTGTAGAGCAGGGATGCCAGGCCGAGCTCTCTCCCACACCCCCGTGTTCTGCACGCTCTGGTCCCTGTCTGAGCGTCTGCTCCCAGGCTCTCCTTCTGTCTGACGTCTTCCTCTCACGGAAGCCTTCTTGCCAATGCCGGTGTCCTCAGAGGGGCCTTCCTATCAAAGTGAATTTCGACCCCAGTCACTTGGCATCACAATGTCCTCCTGACTGCCACCAGGTCTTTATCGCCACCCAAGTTGTCTTCATCCCCTTCTTGACTGTCCTTTGCTGCCAGCCAAGAATGGAAGCACCATGAGGGGGAGTCAAGCCACCTTACCTCCGCTCGACACTCCAGTGCCCTACGCACATTCCATGCTTGCGGCATTTTGGTTGGATGAGTGACTCATCCCCAGTTTCCAGGGTTGCCCCAAAGGTTGTGGGAGAGACTCTGCACCTCAAAGGCACCCATCACACAACTCCCGGCCCCGGAACAAAAGTAGAAGTTTGGTATAAAAAAACCTCAAATCATAGGATTCATAATGCTGCATTTTGCCTGCTTATCAGAGTACATTCTTGCTAAGAAATAAAAAAAGTATAATATTGCTACAAATTCAAAACCAGGAGGAGTCCCAGTTTGTTAGCCAGGACAGAAACATCTTCCCCTCCATGTGAGTTACATTCAGCAAACATTCGAGAATCAACTTTCAATGTTGTTTCAACACAGGAACCTGGCCTGGGGCTCCACTCTTGAGCTTAAATTACATTTGGACACTAAGCTTAAAACCTGAAATGAAACCGAACTTCTCCATGGTGTCGCCACACCCCACCCTCCCAAGAGCGACCCATCAGGCGGCACTCAGGTCAGGGGAGCAGGGCCTGCACTTTGCCAGCCAGGCCCTCCACCGCTCAGTGCCTCAACCTTCCTCATCACTAAAATGGGGGTGATGCTGCATAGACAGGCACGTGGGGACCAGCATCTGGCACACAGCAGACACTCAACAAACACTATGCAGGATCAGTATTCCTCACTGGGAGGTTTGGAGCGAGCCATTTCACCTTTCGAGCCTCATTTCCGAGTCTGTAAAGTGGGCACAGAACCCCTTCTCCCTTGCAAGGTTGCCGAGACGGGCCAACGAGACCATGCCCAAGAGTGTGCAGCTCCTGGGGGTGCGTGGCCTGGCTCTCCCCCTGCAGACCTGGTGGGAATTCAAGAGAGGCTAACAAGGTTCGAAAACATTTTTCTTTAAGCAAACACCATGGAGATGGAACCTCTCCCGAATTTTTGTCACAGTCTGATCCAAATGCTAGGGGACATGTGTGGGGAATGTGCTATGACAGTCACCATCACGGGATCATTGGAACAGCCAGATGCAGGGTGGCTGAAGGTGCAGACCCTGAGCCAGCTGGAACGGGAGAGAGAGTGGGAGGCGGACTGGGGAGCTGAAGGGTCTACTGCACAAACCGCAGCTGGCCCAGGCAGCACCCCTGTGCAAGTTTGAAAAGGACACCCCTTCCCAAAGCCAGTGAGCTGCAAAACTGAATGTGAACGGTGTCCATCACCGGGCAGTGCACAGCCTGTACAAGTGCACTCAGTGGCCAAGGGGCCCATACACCCAGCAAGGCTTGAGGAAATCAGATGAGTGCAGCTCTGTGGATTTAAAGTGGCTATAGCCCTGGCCGGTGTGGCTCAGCTGGTTGGAGCATTGTCCTGTAAACTGAAAGATTGTGGTTTCAATTCCCCATCAGGGTATATGCCTAGGTTGCAGGTTCAGTCCCCAGTCAAGGCGTATGTGAGAGGAAACCAATCTATGTTTCTCTCTCACAGCAATGTTTCTCTCTCTCTCCCTTCCCTTCTGTCTAAAATCAATAAGCATGTCTTTAGATGATGAAAAATAAATGGATGAATGAATGAACAAACAAACCAGACTAGTGATTGTCAGAGCCTGGGGAGAGAACATAAGGAGTGACCATTTAAAGGGTACTGGGTCTCCATTTGGGGGGATGAAAATGTTCTGAATGACACATGGACCAGGTGCTCACCCCTTATGTTAGGAGGCTATGTGAGCTCCGGCAGGAATTTAGATCTCCCTGGGGATAAAGAGAGGAGAAGGGATGCAGAGAGCTCTGCCTCTCTGAAAGGAAAGCCTTAGATAAGACTGAGTCCGAGGAACAAGCAGATTGAATCTTCTGCATTCAGTGGAAATGGGGCCTCAAGAGAAATAAGGAAAGGCACAGCTGTGCACACCGGACTTCCTAATCACAAAAGTCAATGTCTGCACTTGGACTAGAATCCCGTTATCATTCCCACTGTGCATACAAGGACATCAGGGTCTGGGCAGGCTGAGCCACTTGCCCGGGGCACAGGTAATACTTAATACATGAACCTGACGGCCTACCCTGAGAGCCCCAGCCTGCAGCCACTCCATCTACCACCATCCACAGGAGGTGATCAGGCTAAAGAGGTTGCCGGAGCAAGGCAGCAGAGGGTTGAAATCAAATGCATGCTTGTGAAAATATGCAAAGCTTGTTTCATGGAGATGATGATGGTGATGCTGTTGATAGTGGTGATGGTGGTGATGGTGATGATGATGATAATGGTGATGATGATGCCGCAGGTGCTGCTGATGGCAACTGTCTTAGCCAGTTTGGGTGCAATAACAAAATATCATTCACTGGGTGGCGTAAAAACAGACATTTATTCCTCACAGTCTTAGGGGCTGGGAAGTCCAAGAGCAAAGTGCAGCATGATCAGGCTCTTGGTGACGATCGTCCTCATGGGTTGCAGGTGGTTACCTTCTTAACGTGTCCTCACTCGGTGCAGAAAGAGTGAGAGCTGGCCTGTCCCCTCTTCTCGCAAGGACACCCCTCATATTAGGAGGACGCCACTCTCACGACCTCATCTAAACTTAACCACTTCCCACCCCAGGGCTTCAACATATGAACTCGGGAGAACCCAAACGTTCAGTCCATAATAGTGAGGATGACAGTGATGGTAGATATGGGAATAGCGTGCACAGCACAGGGTGGTTTTAATGACTTACTCAGAAGAAATACTTACAATCCTGTGTAAGCAAAGGAAACCATGAACAAGATGAAAAGACAACATACTAAATGGGAAAATATATTCACCAATGATACTCCAATAAGGGGTTCATCTCTAAAATATATGAAGAACTCATAAAACTTAACACACACACAAAATCCAATTAAAACATGGGCAGAAGCCCTGACTGGGTGGTTCAGTTGGTTAGCGCATCATCTTACACACCAGAAGGTTGCAGGTTTGATCCCCAGTCAGGGCACATACATACCTAGGCTGTGGGTTCATCCCTAGTAAAGGCACACACGGAAGGTAACAGATGGATTTTTCCCTTATACATTGGTGTTTCTCTCTCTAAAATCAGTAAACATATCCTGGATGAAGATTAAAAGATTTTTTTAAAAGGGGGTGTGGGCGGAGGACCTGAATAGACACTTCTCCAAGGAGGACATACAGGTGGCCCAGAGACATATGAAAAGACGCTCAGCATCACTAGTCATCAGAGAGATGCAAATTAAAACCACAGTGAAATATCATCTCATACCTGTCAGAATTGCTATCATCAATAAATCAAAAACAATAAGTGTTGGTGAGGAAACCCTCATGCACTCTTGGTGGGACTGAAAATTGGTGCAACCACTGTGGAAAATAATATGGAGTTCCTCAAAAAATTAAAAATAGAACTACCATATGACCAGTAATCTTTCTTCTGGGTATTTATCTGAAGAAATTCAAAACACTAATTAGAAAAGGTATATGCATCCCTACGTTCATTGTAATATTATTCACAATAGCCAAGCTATGGAAGCAACCCAGATGCCCACCAATACCTAATTGGATAAAGAAGATGTGGTACATACATACGATGAAATATTACACAGCCGTAAAAAAGAATGGGGCCTTATCATTTTCAACAACATGGATGGACCTAACAGGTATTGTGCTAAGTTAAATAAGTCAGACAGAGAAAAACAAATATTCTATAATTTTACTTACATGTGAAATCTAGAAGACAAAATAAACAAACAGAATAGAAACAAACTCATAGATACAGAGAAAAAAATTGAGGGTTGCCAAATGGGAGAGGGACTGGGAGGCTAGGTAAAAAGGTGAAGGGATAATAAGTACCAACTGACGGTTACAAAACAGTCACGGAATGTAAGGCACAGCACAGGGAACACAGTCGATAATATTGTAATAACTGTGCATGGTGCCAGGTGGGCGCTGGAAATATCAGGGACCACACGGCGTAAAGTACATGATTGTCCAAGCACTATGCTGCACACCTGAAACTAATACAATATTGAATGTAACTGTAATTGAAATTTGCTTAAATTTTAAATGAATTACATTTGTATAAGAATGTAAAAAATTAAAAACAAAAACCTGCATAATCTCTAGCACAGGACAAAGCCGTCAGTGAGCGCCAGCTGTTGTGACTATTGCTGCCATCAGCATAAACGTCTGGCTTTCAATCAGACTTTCTAAGCGCGTCTGAGTAGATGCATCGGTGTCTCTCAGCCTGTGGCCTGTGTTAACTGACACTTGTCAGGTTATAGACAACAAAGGCTCCCTTTAAGCTGGCTCACCCCAATCAGGGAAGTAAATTGCTTCTCTTATCTAGACAGTCTGTGTAGCAGCGAGTGGGGACCCAGAGGCTCAGCCAGTGGCCCCAGGTCCCGGGCTCCCTCCCTCCCTCTGCTGGTTTCCTCTGTGCTGGTTTCCTTGCGTGGGTCCTCCCACTGGGATGGCAAGGTGCTGTGGGCGGCCTCAGGTTCAAATCCTCACAGCATGGCCATCCCAGGACAAAGGCGGTGTCTCTTCTGCCGTGTTCCAGCAGAAGACCCTCACTGAGGGCTCTCACTGGACTCATCTGGGTCACAAGACATCTCTAAATCCTTCCTGCTGTCAGACAGGAGGGAGTGCTCTCACTGCTGAACCTGGTCCAGTGCCCACGGGATCCAGGTGGGCTGGGGGCAGAGGGAAGGCGATTCCTGAAGAGGAGCAAAGGAAAGACAGACACACGGTGGGCAAAATCAGCAATGCCCACTACATGCCCATGATGGCGGGAGGTCCAGGTGCAGACAAGCCTGCTTTGTAGGGGGGGAACATCTATTCAGTGAGCATATATGGAGGGCTTGCTTTACACCAAGCAAGCCTACAGTGCTCACTGGCCAACCATGTCCTGCAGTTAGAGCGGGAGAAACTGGACTTGTTACCCAGCCCGACCCAGGAGAGAGGCGGGGGCCCACCGCAGCCTTGGGTGAGAGAAGACACTCCCTCCTTGGTTCTGCCATCACAAGAAAGGGTTAACAGTGACGGGGAGGAGCTGCCTGGTCTGGGCAGCCCAATGGGAGGGAGCCCACCCACAGGCTTCCTGTAAGGGAGGGAAAGACTGGGTGGCCTGCAGGCAAGGTATGCTGGGGTGGGTCCGGTTACTCAGAAAGGCCCACAGCCAGCAAACCGTTGGGTCAAAGTTTGGCCCCCAAGAGCCACTGGGTTGAGTTCATTCTTCTCAGCTGATATCATGAGGCATCTTCTGGAGGAGGAAGGAAATGATTTCCCCGGGAATGCGCGGAACAGCGATCGAGAGGGTGTTTCTGGGACTGGGCGATGGCAGGGGCTGCAGGACTGAAAGTGATGTGTGCGAGTGTGTGCGAGTGGCTGTGTGAGCGTGCATGTGTGAGTGTGTGAGTGTATGTGTGAGAGTCTGTGCATGAGTATAAGAGTGTGTGAGTGTGTATATGAGTGTGTGTATATGTGCGAGTGTGCATGAGTGAAGTACGTGTGTGTGACTGTGAGTGTATGTATAAGTGTATGTATTCTCACACTTATATGTGAGAGCATGTGCGTGAGTGTGTGAGTGTGTGTGTGTGAGAGTATGTGGCACTGTGTACATGATTGTGTATGAGTATGTGTGTATGTCAGCATGTATGTGTGTGTTGAAGGAAAAGAAAGAGATGAGTGTGTGTGAGTGTATGTGTTAGAGTGTGTGTTAGAAGGAGGAGAAAGAGATGAGTATGTGTGTGCGTGTGCAGCATCGTATGAGTAGCAGGAGAAAGAAGTGGAGAGACTTCAATTTGTCTTAGCAACTAGTCCCCCCAAAACAGTTATGACCGTAGTGAAGCCTCCCTGAGCACTCCATCTGTGCTCAGCAAGGAGCGGCGTGCTCTCTGTGTGGCCTCCTGCACCCAGGACAGCCAATGAGATGAGGAGGGCTCTGACTCAGAAGTCACTGACGTGGCCGACGTCGCAGGCTGGGGCTCAAACCCAAACCTTCCTGATTCCTAAACCTGCGACCTTCCCACTGGAGCCTGTGGCCCCCCCTCCCTGACAAGCAGCTCTCTGTGTGTCCTTGTCCAGGACTAGGAAACTCACCAAACCTGAGGGGGCCAATGGGGGCAAACCAAGACCCTCAGGTTGGATTCACTCCTCATACAGGGTTGTTTCTTCCTCCCCTTGTTTGATAAAGATTAGGATTTGGTTGCTTCCAAGCAGTTCACCATCGTCTCGCCACCCCACATTCCCTCCGCCCGCCAAATCCTGGTCCTTCATGTTGTCTGCCCGACTGCTGTGGGCAGTGGAGTGCACAGTCAGTGGTCACACAGCCCTTTCTCAAAGTGACCTAGGACTCCAGGCCTGCCTGCTACACAGAAGTCGTGTGATACATGGTGGTGATCATGGTGAGAACAATGTTAAAAAAAAATTACCCGTGCCCTGGCCGGTGACTCGGTTGGTTGGAGTTTCTTGTCCTGTGCACCAAAAAGTTGCAGGTTCAATCCCCAGTCAGGGCACATACCTAGGTTTCGGGTTCGATCCCTGGTCAGGGCACTTAAGGGAGGCAGCCAATCAATGTCTCTCTCTCTCATCAATGTTTCTCTCTCTTACTCTTCTCCTTCCTCTGTCTCTAAATAGAACGACCATACCCTGGGCTAAAGAAAGAAAAAATTACTCATGACCCTTGTGATAAATACAGTGGAGAATTTTGACCCTTCTCCCCTCAGTGATACAATCTCAAGGCGGTGGAGGGCTGGGCACACTTGCTAGATACTTTCAAAGCTACGTTCAAAAGCTTCATTTCTCCGAGTCAGAGCAGGGGCTGAC
The DNA here is from genome assembly GCA_004026765.1 of Micronycteris hirsuta. NCBI lineage: Eukaryota > Metazoa > Chordata > Mammalia > Chiroptera > Phyllostomidae > Micronycteris > Micronycteris hirsuta. The sequence continues at coordinate 7,683 of PVJI01009936.1, read as the reverse complement.
AACGGAGAGACAGCGACAGAAGGGAGGGAGCCAGCCCATCTCTGACTCCCGTCCCGCTGAGCCCACTGTGGGAAATCAGAGTTTAGCATGCTTTCCCCAACAGAAAAGGAAACTTAAAGAGTAGGAAAAGACACTAATACCACTCCTGGCAACCAGTCAGCTTTCAGCAAGTTGCAGCCGTGCTTGTCCCACCCTGAGGTGTTCTCCAGGTTGACTTCCATTGCTCAACCAAAACAAAGCAGGCTTTAAGTCTCCGATCCAGAAAGTCTCCCTAGAATGACTGCGTTCTGTGCAGACAGCCCTTTCTTCGGGCACAGGGTCAGGCGGCCATCCCACGTGGTAGGACCTGATTTCCAAGTCCAGGTTGCTGCTATATCAATAAATCTGACCATCTTAGGTAGCAATGAGCCCCGCATCCTCTCTATCTTGTCAGTCTGCTCCCTGGAAGCTTGGCATGAGTGGCCTTTAGATCTGATGCTCTCTGATGAAGCAGGAAAACGTCCTAACCCCTCAGTGACTGTGAGGCCCCATGTCCCCTGCAGAGCCATTCATGGACCCAAAAGATTTCACAAAGGAATGGCTCAAGCCTCTGGCAACAGCACGGAAATGTGGGTGTGGCGCCATTGACAGGTAAGGGTCACCTGAGAGGTAAAATGCAGTCCCACAGGTCCTGAACCCTGTCTCCCAAATTCCAAGGAGAGGACCATCCACACGGACATTCCACACACAATCCAGAGGACCTGTAGCCTCTCCCTGGGCGTCCCCTCTGGCAGGGGTGGCGGCTATTCAGTAGGGCATTTCAGCTCATGGAAAATTAAAATCTATCCAGGGTACAATGAGCAAGCCAGCGGGTGGGCGCATGTGAGCACACATCCAATTTACGCCTAATCTTCCCTTTCGTGGCAGCCAGAGAGGGTGGGTGGGAAGGTGACTTTCAAGGTTGGAGGGTAATTGACCCGAGAATGCAGGGAGCAAACATCTTAAAACAGCGCAGAGAGCCTCTGAAACTGATTGGAACCATTTGTGTGGTCAACAGGAATGAGGGCCGTGGAGAACTGGAGAGCCGGGACAATATCTGCTCTGTTCTGAGGCGCGGAACAGATGCCAGCGTTCCTCCTGACTTTACAGCTTTTTCTTGGCTTGTGCGGATGAAAGAGGCTGATTAAAAACGGGGCCCGCACTGGATATTGAACAGCCTGCCAGAATGTGGCACAAGACCCGGTGGGCCGCGGCTGGAACCCTCGCTGACTCCGGCTCCCACTGAACACAGCGGCAGGCGGCCCCCACCAGCCTCCGAGGCCCCGGGGCCCCCAGGGAGCGCCTTTGCTCTCTCTGCGATTTTTCTCCTGCCCCTACGCCAAAAGTCATGCCTGGGCTAAGAAACAGAGTGACACCATCACCCCTCAGCCTTTCTCCAACTAATAAAACCCCTCAGAAATAGATGGAAAGACATTCATCCCCTCCAAAGCCATTTCTTCCTGCAGCGGTGTCTTAGGTAAAACCGAGTGAGCCCAGGGCATTGAGTTTCACTGGGCGAGTCACTGTGTGGTCTGCTCTGAGAGCCAAGACTTTCCAACCATACATTTCAACGGCGGTTACTCAAGTTTGGGTAAGAAAACACTTACCCAATTTCCGAGCAGACGGTGAACCGCGAGGCCTGTAACAGATACGAAGAGACGGGTGCGAGTTTCCCGGCAACGCCGGGCTCCGGGGCCCAGAGTGCACGTCCATAGGGCTGATACAGGATGCAGCCATGCTTGCCAATTAGCCCCTGGCCCCTTCAGTGGGAGATGGGGCAAGGTTCCCTGTGCGCGTTTCAGAGAATTTCACATGGTGCCCGCTCCCCTGCCAGAGGGGTCGAGGCTCGCGGGAGGAAGCTGGAATGTGGATTGGAAAATGAAAATACTCTGTTAATGAGGAGCCAGAAAAGACTGGAAATGCCAGAGCTGGAAGGGGCCTTGGAGAGGGGCGAATTCAGGTCTTGGGGCTTCGGTGGCCTCCTCCATAAAAATGAGGGAGTGGGGGCAGGGTGGGGGTGCCTGAGGCCAGCCGTCTGAGGCCACCCAAGGTGTTACTGGCTCAGCTGGGCTCAGACCCCTGACCCCAATCCAGGCTCTTTCCACCACGGCATGCTCCGGTCCAGAATAGAGCCCAGTGAGAACATTCAGCAGGAGGCAACTTCCCTGCAAGTACTTCTGCTACACTCAGGAGAGAATTCTCCAGACCAGAGGATCATCTAACCTCCTGTTATACAAATCCTCTGACATGGATCTTCGCCATTTCATTCATTCCACAGTGTTCTGACTTGTTCCATGTTATGTGTGTGCATGTATGTGCATCTCTGTGTGCATGTGTGTGGTATTAACTGAGCCTTCCACCTCCATCTCCACCAACAACGTGTTGCTCCGGTTCCTGGCTCTAGGCATCACCACACTCCGAAGAATTTCCAGTCCAGATGAGGAGGCAGGTGCTGAACAGTTGGCGGTGCTGTGATAGGCAGGACAGTGACCCTTGCTTTGCCACAGAAAAGGAGTTCCTTGAGGGTGGGACAATAAGTTCTCTCCATCCCAAAACTCAGTGCTGAGCGGATGACTGACAGAAATGTACATTGTTGGTTCATTAGTACCTGCGTATTGATCACCTGATTGGTTAGTTAGTTGGCTGGTTCACTAATTACTGATGGGTTGCTATTGGTCAAGTGGGTGGATATTCATTAGTTGGTTGGTTGGTTGATTAACTAATTGCTGGTGGGTTGTTATTATTTGGGTGAGTGGTAATTAATAATTGGTTGATTGGTTGGATAGAAAGATAGGTGAATGGTTAGCTGACTGGCTAATTCTTAGTTATTGGTTGAGTGGGTAGTTGTTTATTAATTGGTTGATTGCTTGGCCGATTAAAAACAAAACCAGATCTAAACCATCATGGTGTTCTAAAGGGAAATGGACTGTGGGGTCAGAACACATCGATCCCACTCCAAATTCTGCCACTTCCAAACCTTGTGACTTAGAGAAAGTCCCTTCTCATTGACTTTTCCAAGCCACAAGTTCCTCTCTGTGAAATAAAAACAATGCTACCGATTTTGAAGTTAATATATGTGTAAAGAGACTAGTACATCAAGGGCATTCAGCAAACGGAAGCCAGTATCATTGCTATTATCCATCACACAAGTGAAGAATTACATTCTGTAATTTTTCGGGCACTTTCCCACAACCCCAACACAATGTCACTTAGAGATTTTGCATGCTGTCACACAGGCCCCGGCTCCATGATGAGCGATCAGCCTCTGTGATAAGTAATGAGCCCTTGTGCTGAGGCCAGAAAAAAATGGGGTCATCATAGCCATTGCATAATAAGAGCCAATCTGTGACTTAGAAAGTGTACAGAACCTTTGAATGAGCTTCAAATCCCATTGGCATTCAAGTCTCCCCTCCCTTGGCCACTCAGGATTAAAAGCCAGGACCAAACCCAAGCATCTAACAGAGAGAAGGTACCCCAAAGCTCACCCATACATGACATACAGGCACCCAAAACATTTATAGTTTGCAGAACACATTCATGTCTATTATGTCATGCGACCTTCAGTATACTCCTGGCAAGCAGGCAAAGCTCAGTTAGTCTCCTCAGCCCACAGGTGAGGAAACCGGGGCTCAGACAAGTAGAATTACTCAAACAAATCACACAGCAGAGCCCAAAGGAAGTCCTATGCTTTCCCTGTACTCGGGGCACGTGTTTAAGGTCTCAGAGCACAAACATGTATTGATCAGGAATCCTTGGTCCCAAAACACTTCTGAGGTTGTTGTTTCAGTTTAAAATCCAAGGCAGGTATTTTGTCAACCTGCTCTCCCCCCACCATTCAAATGCAATCACCATTTTTGTAAATTTCCCATGACAATCCCTAAGAGCTATAAATAAAAAGTAAACACCTTGTTTAAAAAAAAAATGCCCTGGCTAGTGTGGCTCAGTGGATTGAGTGCCGGCCTTCAAACCAAACAGTCATTGGTTCGATTCCCAGTCAGGGCACATGCCTGGGTTGCAGGCCAGGTCCCCAGTGGGGGACACACAAGAAGCAACCACACAAGGATGTTTCTCTCCCTCTCTTTCTCCCTTCCCCTCTCTCTAAAAATAAATAAATAAAATTTTTAAAAAAAAATTTTAATCCTCACCGAGGATATGTTTATTGGTTTTTAGAGAGAGCGGAAGGGATTCAGAGAGAGAGAGAGAGAAACATCAATGGGTTGCCTACTGTACCCACATCCTACGTATGTGGGTAGAGGATCGCTGACCAGAGATCGAATCTGCAGCCTTTGGGTGTGAGGGACAGCACTCCAACCAACAGAGCCATCGGCCAGTGCTGAACACCTTGATATTAACATGAAATCAAACACCATACAATTCTTGAAAATACCCAGGTAACCAAATGCCAGCTCAAAAGACCCTGGCTCAGCTCCCATCACACATGCAGGGGACCTGTGTCTGATCTTATTTCTCCAGGATTCTGGGAAGTGAGCATGGCTTCCTTGTTTTTCTGGATCATATCTCTCTCCAAACTCTTCCGTACCACTGTCCCACATGTGACCATCTCTGTCCTTTTGGCCTGATAGATTAGACCCAGTGAAGAAGAAAATTAGTGAATTAGAAGACAGGCCTAAAAGACACAGAATGTAACGCACAAAACTTAAGGGGTAGAAAACATGTAAGAGAGTTAAGAGATACGGAAGATAAAATGAGAAACTCCAAAAATATTTAATGAGTTTCCTAAAGAACAAGATAGATAATTAGGGAAAAGTGTTTTTAGATGAAATAACACCTAAAGTTTTTCCAAAATCAAATAACGACTCAAATATTCAGACTGAAGGAGCATACTAACTCACAAGCAGCTTGGAAGAGATAGATGGTTGGTTGGATGGATGAATGGATGGATGGTTGGATGGATGGATGAACAGATGGATGGATGGATAATCTAGTGGTAGACTTGAATAATGACATATCTGTGAAAAGACTCCCTTAGCTTAAAATCAAACAGTGAATTCCCAATTCACCTTGTCGCCAAATTCATCTCCTATTTGATGGAAAGAGATATAATACTCTGAAAAAGATTATGAACAACTTCAACGACAAAACTGAAGGACTTCTAGGAGATGTGGCAACGTAGGAATTTTATTGCAAAGTAAAACAAAGTAAATCCCTATTTCACCTTATAGACAAAAGTAAACTCCAAATGCATTAAACAGTTAAATATAAAAAGCAAAATATTCAGATGTTTGGAAGAAAATATAAAGGAATAGTTATATGAATTTTGAGGAGGATTTCTTAAACAAGATGTAAAGATAAATATCATAAAGGGAAGGCTGGCGAGTCTGGGGATGCTGGAGAGTTTGCAAGGCTGAGTACCAATGAACAACTAATCAATGATGGGATTCCAATGATAAGGAGCAAAAATCATCTGGGAATGGCTGAGTTCCTTCACATCGTCCTAGAAGGTAAATCATCTACTCAGTCAAAGTATCCAGACCAGCAAGGAACACATCATCATCACCATAATCATCACCATCACCTTCATCATCATCATAATCAACTAACACATACTGAGCACTGACCATGCATAATTAACCTTACACATTCTGTCTGCATTTGCTCATTTAATTCTTGTGAAAACCCTCAGCAGCATAGGTAAAGTCATTGTTCTCACTTTGCAGGTGAGAGACCAGAGGGAGCTTATGAGACCTGCAACCTGTCCCACAGCTGGAAAGTCGTGGGTTTGATGTCAGAGCTGGCCCATGCCCATGACTTCTGGCCTGTGTCCTGAGGTCCTGGCTCCTGCCTGGCATGCTGGGTTCTGTGCCAAGTGTCTTCAAACTGCTCCATTGAAGTCCATCCTCTGCATGCACTGACCAAACATGGGTATATTCGCCTATCAATGTGTTTCACAGAGTTTTTAAGGCCTACTGGGTCTTAGGGGCTCTGCAAAATCCCAGAGAAGTTGAGTTCTATTTCACATGGCTCATTTCATCACAGACTGATGGGAAATACTGTTACAGAGCAGGGCCAGGGACACCCAACGATACCCCAACCCCGCACCAGGTTCGTTATGCTCGCCGCCAATGGAAAGACGTCTCTCAATGCCAGAGACTGGTGAAAAGGAAAGGAATTGTTCATTTACAAGTTATACAGGCTTGGAGTAATGACTTAATGTCTTCTTTAAAATACTAAAGTTCTCTAGAATACCCACAAATACACACAGTCCTTCCTTCTCCCCTTTGCCCAGTCCAGGGTACCCTATCTCAGGAAAAGAAGTAGAAGTCTGTGATTCAGGCAGATCCTCAGTTCCGACACCATCCACTGTGTTGCCACCACGATCTCCAATTAATCCAAAACCATGTGGCACCTTCTCACAGCCCACCAGCAAGAGTCCTTTCGCCCCTTTAATTTTCAGGCAAAGTCTCTCCTGCTTCCTAGGCCGCATGGCAAAGGGAGCCCCAAACCCACGAGGTTCTCCCCTCTCGCCAAAAGCAGTGTGTTCCTCCTTTCCCAGTTACCTCTTGTGTCCAGTCACTTCCATCCCCCTGGCTCAAAGCACGGCCACAGCTATTTAACATATCCATGAAACCAGTTAAAAGTTATAGATATGCTAAATGACCACGCCAGTGGTTAGCTGCAAAGCTGCTGCTATACAAAACAGCTCTGCATGGCCCTGCTCCAGGAGTCCCCCCTCCCCCCGCCCAGTTCAGACTTGTCGGGGTGAGGACATCCTATATATATTTTTCTAATATTTCCTGGACACCTTGAGTTCTGGACCCCATTACAAATTCCTATTTGGGCCCACTTCTTGGCTGCATCCTGTTACAATACCATGGCAAACATTTTTTGTAAGTTCAGAAACAAACATATTAACTGTTTTCCACGGGCTCTACCCACAGGAGGGCGGTGACTGTAACGGAAGGTGGAGGACTCACCGCTGAGGGTAGGAAGAAATAAACCGTCTCCCCTCCCAGGTTTTCTGGAGAAAACTGCGCCTTGCAGTTGGAAAAACAACTACATTTCAACCAGGATCAAATTCCAAAGGCTTTGTCAGTGTTCACAAGTGCCCACGGGGCGCAGAGCCCTGACCTGGCAACTGCCTACTCAGAACCAATTTCTACAACTCTTTGGAAGTTAAAAAAAAAACAACACAAGATAAACTCACCGAAATCCAAATGAATAGATCCGTTCCCATTTTAATGCCAGTTGAGGGTGTTTTATAGCCTACAGTGTGTATCTCTTACACGTCTATTTTTAAATACCACACACTTAATGATCATGATAGAACGTATAAAACCCTTTATGAATTCCCTCTACAAAATTACATCAAGATCTAGGCAGTAAAAATGTGCAGTTGATGTTATTAAGCTCTGATGGTGGGGCCTAAATTGTGCGGAATGAACCCTATTTGGAACCAGGGGCGAGAGCTGAAACATCTTGATCTTCCTGAAGGCTGCGCCAACTGTCAATCCACCTCGTCCAGGAAATACAGGAACTTACAAGTGATCAGGTGCAGCTGAGTGACAGTCAAGCTGTGAAAACCAAGGTTGACTCACATTTGCCAGGCCATCATCTGTGAGAAAGGCCTTCAGGCCCTTTAACAAAACAAGCTAACACCTACTACAGGTCAGGTGACGTTCTAGGCACTTAGATATATTAACTCAT